>JARHVA010001301.1:2152500-2200000 GCA_037957365.1 Torreya grandis | reverse complement strand
TGTCCTAATATATGTGATGTAAGATTAATAGGCACAAGGGTGTGATAAGGTTCCATACATATCAATTATTCTCATGGATAATATGTGGATATGAATTCCCCCAAAAGGAAATACATAAGAAAAAATTTCCTTTCCCCTAATGATGGATCATTGTTGATGATCTAAAATGTTGATCTAAAAATAAGCACATAGTATTTATAAGAGTTTTAATATAATTTTTATGAAATTTAAAATGATTAAATATATATTAATAATATAATTAATAAATCTAATAATATGTGTATGGGTATGATGCCCCAATATAAATTATAGGATCTGTAGCATGGATAATTTAGTGATAATAATAATACCTCATTAGCATAAGATATAATAAAAGGATAACTCATGAAAAATGTGCAAGTAGATTTCCCTTGATGGTAGAGTCATACATCATGTGTATAAATAGTATAAGTGTGTGATGTTCATTAGATTATTCAAGGGTTTGCCTTATAGTGTATAATGGTGATAGGCCCATATTCCAATTTTCTTTGTAACAAAAATAGGACCTAACTAATTTGGATTTAATTTTAATTTATTTTATTTATCTTCATTTTTATTATTTTGTTTTTATTTTAGGACAAAGTGACCAGTATGGAATTATCTTGATTTGATATTTTTGTTATAAGTTTTCCTTGCTAAATTATTATAAATGCTTAAGTGCTCAATATAATGTATGCATGTTTTGAATAATGATTCCAATTTACATAATCATATATATATATATATATGTATATAATAATAATAATAAGGGATACTCATAGATAATGAATCTCTCTCTTAAGAGAGAGATCTACGTCCACACCATAAAGAAGAGAACAGGTGTCTCCCTCATATTTGTCCTAAAACTCATATGATAATATTATAAGGTACACATAGAAATTATGTTAAATCCCACTATGTTTACCAATAGTTTTACTTAATATATTTACAAGTATCTTATTCGTAGCTTTGACTAGACCATTCCCTTGAGGGTAATAAGGAGTATAAAATGTATGATATATTTTATACTTAATACTAAATTTCTTAATAATATTATTATTAAAATATGAACCATTATCCTTAATTATTGAATATGGGAGGTTGAATTAAATATGATATGTGCCATTATAAATATACATATGTCATCACCCATGATAGAATCTAAATGAATTGCCTCTAACCAATTTGATAAAACATTCATTAGTCATGATAATGAACTTTTGACCTTATCATGATGATGGATTTTGTTGGCATCCAATTTTGGATAAGTTTTGGAATGTGAATTACAATGGGAAGAGTAATAAAAATATATTAAATGAGTATGAGGTGGTGCTGATGTACCAAAATACTTGGGAGCACTCAATAGGAATTGACCAAGTCATTGGGGCACAAATAGAAGCACAATGGTCAACAAATAACATAGAGAATGAGTATCATGGAAGAGTTTGGGAATATTTTTGAGTGTATAAGGATGAAAAAATAACCAAATTCACTTTAAAGATTCATCAGGGAATATAGTTAAGACATAATCACTTAAAGTGAATATAGTGCATCATGGCATAGATATAGAAGCTAGCCTTGTTATAGACATTTAATGAAATTTTAGTTAGGATTATCATGATTATTAATGTTTAGTATTTATTTTGGAATGCATGTTAATTAATGTAACCATAAGAGTGGTGTTTTAAAATTATATATTCCCACTTTTTTCATTGTTAGAGACAATAATAGAAAAGGAGATTCGTCATGATGTTGAACTATTTTGTCATTATTTTTATTTCTAAATTGTTTAATATGAATAAAATATATTACCATGATGTATTAACCATGTGTCAATTATTTAATTGATAATGATCATAATTTAAATTTATAATGTTTTTCAATCTTCATAAACAAAAATTACTGATGTGTGCATAATCAATCTCTTCATTGTGAACCAACCTAATTGTTACTCAAAGTATCTTTGTCTATGCCTAAGGTGATTGTGTAAGGATACCTTGCATGATATTTCAATGCAACTATACATAATGTTAGGATATGTACTTATGGTGTGTAATCCTTGATGTGCATGGTAAAAATCCCAATATTTTGGTTTCATTTCCAAGACCAGTCAAATTTGTATTACAATGATGAGTGGAGATGATGTACCATACCTCTCTAGAGAAAATTTAGCATTGGTTGGATAAATTAGAATTTGATTATTTATTAAGTCATCCAACTTGTGGTGTTTATGAGCTTTCCAAGTGGGTAGAGGATAATTTTCATGACCACTATATGAGGTATTATTTTATGAATTAATAGTACACTTTTACACATGAATTTATGCATATTTTATGGTTAATAGTATAAAATATGGCCATAAATAACTATAGATAGAGAATCGTGTAGAGATCTAATGACATCTGGATACTATCTAGACTCGAACAATGGATGTTTTGTGGCAAGGATTTTTGAATAATGACTTATTATGTTTTTAAATTTATACATATTATTTCCTCAAGAAGGTAAAATATCAGTTGAAATGTGAATCTAGAGGCTCATATATCATACTAATCCCACTTGAGATTAAGAATATCATGGTAGACTCGAGCATAGAAAACATGTCAATGGTCAGCTAAGTTCCTATGCATATGAGATATGTGGACTGTAGAATAAAAATGGAATGGTTCACATGAAGAAATGAAAAGAGAAACTAATGACATAGAATAAATATATGAGTGAGGGATTAAAAAACAAAATTGTGATGAAATTTACAAAAATGAAATTGTCACAAAGGATCCTAAGTAGAGGAGATAAATTGATTTATGAGATTTCATGATGACTTGTGAAAAATTGGGATGGCATGTGGATGAATCTTTCATAAAGGAATTAAAATCATGTGAGAAAAAAATAAGTGCTAATGAGGTTGAGCAAATTTTAGAAGGATATATAAAATTCTCTATGAATAAGAAAGCATATAGGACTAGATTAAGGAATTGCCTACTTTCAATCTAGTTGAAGTGCATGATCATGCATCTTGATCACCTACATAGGTATATAATTAGGATAGTGTTAATGTATCTTGAATATCAAAATTTATTAGGTAAAACATAGATAATAGTGTTCTACAATAACTAGTTTTGTATAATCCATTGGAACCCATCATAGTGCATTTGGTACCATTTTAAAGTTTAAGAATGTATTGCATGCCAAAAATAGGAATAAATCCTCAAATAAGTAGCACTGTGTAAGGTGGATTAAAAATTACCACCATGGTATCACCTACTCAACAAATTCTATAATATCAATCCTAATATAATTCAACTTTATGTAGGAACCAATGTAACCACACCTTTAATAGGAAACAACTAAACCAACCCTAATATAGGTTAGAATTTGAATACATTGGTTGTTCAAATGTTTACCATATAGGTACTAGTTGCACCTATCCCGGTTCCATAAAAAAATTTATATAAAATATTCTTGACTTTACCTACATAGTATGGGGTATATTATGTTATAGAGCATGATCACAAGTGTGAACTCCTTTGGTGTGTGAAAGGTATCACATCATCAAAGTGTAAGGCATGTCATTTTGTAAATACACTATTGGATAATGCTACATTTGGTAATAAAATATTGATTGACAATGTTTGAACAAAAAACATTATTGTAATGAAATAAATCAAGAAATATTTTATGGATAGTGTTTATACCTATGGAACAAGGTCTAAAAATTTAATATATAATATTTCACATGATATACATATAATAAAACATGCATAATGGTTCATCAATATATTATTATCATGTTTTAAATTTATTCTTTTTATGTATCCATTTAACAAACCAGATGAAGCCTTGGAGGCTATAATATGATTTGATTTTGTGAGAAGTGTGGACAATAGAGTTACCCCATTCATGGAATCCCAAATCACATCCATGGAGTTAAAACTATATAACTTTACTTATAACAATGTGCATGATTATAGGAGTGGTTTATGGTGCATTTATTTTGAGTTTGATGGTCAAACTAAGAATAATAACTCATGATAGATCATTTGCACACTGCTTGCATCTTGTGAAATATGTCTTGAAAGCCATGATGTTCATAATTTCCCTTTGTTACAATAAATAAATTAAATAAATATCTCCCTTTATTTCAAATTTTTTTATGTCCATGTCCATAATATTGAATATTTATCTATAATTAATGTAATTAATGATGCCCAAGATCAAGGCACATTATATAATACTAGACCTTTCAACTATGGTTATGGTGGCTATGAAAAATAGCACAACTACAAATTATGTATAAAAATAAAATTTGGGAGATATTTCCCTTCATCCATTTGTTACAAGTGTAGTTATCTTAAACACTATTGGCATGATTGCACAAATTTTACCACTTACAAATACTATCATGGTGAACATAAGGTTTACGAGTGTTTATATCTCTATCAAAAATCATATAGAAATATAAATATTACAATGGTGTTGAAATGATAAGGTTGGCACACCCCACCAATATTTGTATCTCTAGGAATATAAATAGAATAATGTTATGCCTAATTTGAACTTCACAACACATAGTGGTGACACACTGAAACACCTACCCCTACAAAGAAAACTCTACTTGGAAATGATCCAAATCAAGTTAAATAAAAATTAAGATGCATTGAGACAAATTATGGTCAATATCTTGATGGATCATGCCATAAATAAGTGTTTTAGGAAGCCACAAAGGATGTCCAAATTTTTCAAAACAAGCTTCAATTTTGTCATTACCTATAGGCCCAAGCAATGACATATCATTATCAAAAAACTAATGATAAGAAAGAAGGGTATGATCTCAATGAGATCATATACTTTTTTCATTTTTAGGTAATGATACCCTTATTATATAATCAATTGATACAACATATAAGTATACTATTTGAAATTTATATGCCTAGCTTATCCTATAGATTTGTGAGGTAAGATGAATGAAGAATAATGGGTACAACCATGAGCTACACATCAATGAAAATATTTATGGATGGTAGGATTTTTATATCCTATTTGATATGGGGATGGAAGTTAAAATCCTAATAAAAGAGGCATGGTGGAAGATGGGGAGTCTAGTGCTAAAATATTATCCTTGTGTCTTGTTCATGGATAAAAAACATGTGCACAACCATTGGGGATCCTAAATAATGTCTATATTTGTATAATGGGTATTAATTTCCACATAAATTTTAACTTTATTGATCTCATAGAGGTTGAAAAATACCCATATTTACTTGATTTCCCATGTTTTTACGCTAATAATGTCTATATGTGTTTTAATAAGCATTTCAATAGATTCAATAATGATAAGTAATGTGTGGTCATCCCCTTGAATGGTGACCAATTACTAGTGTGTGTATATATATATGTTTGGATCTTGATGACATCAACCACATTTTAAATATCTTGATAAGGGATATAATATATATAATGAAATGGAGAGGGTATTTTAACTTTGGAGGATACACATTCTATTCCTAACACTACTAGTGTTGCATGTGATTGATGGGTGTAGGATTATAATGAAGTCACTAGCTAGATATTTGGCATGGTGCATATTAAATAAAGATCCATAATCACACAAAGTACTCAATATGCCAAACACAAATCCACCCTTAGTGCAACAAGATATGGGTTATGTGCACTTATGATAAAATTAAGTGCATCTTCCAATTGAGTAAAGGTAAAATGTATGCATTTATTCATTATAAGGGATTTGAAGATCCTACAATGTTATTTGATGTATTGGAATTATGTATCTCATAATAAATATATCACTTAAGTGATTTGGTCTACACCCTAATAATTAGTACTACATGATGATGGGAAACATACAAACCAAATCCCCCACTTGGTCCAAAGTCAAGGAGGCTATTTGTGTTAGATTCAATCACCAAAACTCCATAAATTTAAAAAAATTATGGAAGATATTATGATCTAAGGGAAAACTTGCATGTATTTAAGAATTTTTAGACATAAATCATACCTTATGTCTCTATTAAGACATGGGTCCATAATTTTTATGGAACCTTGAATAATTGGGCTCATGTGCAATATTTCATAAACAAGACGTTCCAAGATATTATATACTGGAGTAAATTGAGTGACAAATTCATCCACAATTTTTCTTTCTCCATGCCAAACCTATATCTATTTGAGCCTTTTCATTGGATAAGCCATATGTTCCTAAAAGATGATGTTATTATGGAAGAATGCATGCAAAAAAATTATAGTGATAAGGGACTTGCACTACCAAAAGTATTCAAATAATGTATTATCAATAGTGACTCTAGAAAATAATTTTAAGAGGTGTGGATATCATGAAATTATATATATTAGACATAGAAGGGAAAATTTGTGTGTCAAGTGGATGAGCTATCTCCTAATGACAATCCAAACCACTTAAGGGAATAAACACCATATGATCAATTTCAGGTGGTGCACATGATAAATTATAAACATAAATAATATATAAATCCTATTAATAATACCAAATTCACCATTGAGACTATGGAATAACCAAGGATCACCACCATTGGTGATTACCAAAAGGATAAGGAGTTATCTCATCTTGTATAATTATTGCATGAATATATAGATGTAGTCCCATGAAATAATAGGGAAATGAATGGTGAATAATCCTCTCTTGGGAAGATGAAGATCAATATGGTTGAGGGTACTAGACCTATAAATAAAAGGCCATATCACATGAATCCAAATCTATGCACCAAAGTAAAGGAAGAGATAGATAATATGGTATTAAAGGTGTCATTTATTCCATGGAAGATTATAAATGGGTTAACCCCATGGCTATAATTATTAATGATAATGGGAAAATATGTATATATTTATACTTTTAGCTACTCAATATTTCATGTGTCATAGATCCATTTTCTCCTTCCTTTATTGAAGAGATTCTTGAAGGGGTATGCGGGTGTGAAATTTACACATTCATAAATGTTTTTTTTGGGTTATCACTAGGTTCAAATTGAGGATGAGGATAAACTAAAGATCAAATTTTCAATAGATTTGGGATACTTTACTTATAATATTATGTATTTTTTTGTCAATAATATGTTAATTATGTTTTTGTGTCTATTATATTTTGACTTCAAAAATTTCATCCATCAGTTTCTCCAACTATATCTTGATGACAAGATTGTCTATTGGCTAGTTAAGGACCACCATGACAATCTATGCATGAGTTTAAAATAATTTCAAAATAATATAGATCTATAAAACTAGATAAATGTATCCTTACAACACCCTTTTACACACTTCTTGGCTATTTCATCTATAAATATGGTCTTCAAGTTGATCTCACCAAGATGCCCATCATTTTGTAATTGGATGGATGGTCTACTCAATGATATGTGAACATGTTATTGGGGCATACAACCTCTTACCAAAAATTCATTCATAACTATGTTAATATCATTATGCCTCTCAAATAAATACTACATAAAGATAAACCATTTTATTGGATTGACTGTTCATAATATGCCTTCAACATACTAAAATGAAAATTAACCAACGCATCAATACTCCAATTTTTGGACTAAAGAACCACATTTCATGTTCATGTGGATAAGTCTAGTATGGCCATTATTTAGATTTTGGCTTACCATGGAGATGACAAGATAAACCCTATATATTTTTCTAGGTACAAGTTGAATTTAGCTAAGCAAACATACATAACCACTGAGCATGAAATGCTCTCTATGGTCTACATGATTCAAATCTTTTTCTAGTACTTAATTAAAAAACCCTTTATCTTTTTCACTAACCATGAAGTGATAAAATATATTATGAATAAACTAATGCTCCATAGAATAATAAAATATTGGATCATGCTATTTCAATAATTCAAGTTATTTGTGGTAGTGAAGCTAGGTAAATAAAATTTTAGAGATTAATCATTTATCCTAAATCATATTTAGTTAAGATGCACATGTAATTGAAGATGGTATTAATGATGCATGTTTTTACACAATTTAATGCATTATTTAGGAACTCATAGAGATTAGGTATTTCTTCACTTCTAGTGTCACCTTAATGATCTTTCCACTAAAGCAAAAAAGAAAACTATCAATTCAAGATGCACAATATCAACTCATTAGGGTGAACTTTACAATATGGGATGTGATGAATTCCTTAATTTATGCATTATAGAACATTATTTCATGGATGTTATTATGGAAACAAATGAAGGAATTTCAATCAATCATTACATTGGTGAGGCTACTACACACATTATCATCATTTTAGGTCTATGGTGGCCTACCTTATTTCAATTATCAATGGATACTCTAATATGTGTGATGTGTGTTAAAGGATATACAAACCTAATTGGCATGATGAAATTCCATTTCTCCATATTATTTTGTAAGATCCCTTTAAAAATTTGACCATTAACTTTGTCCAACCTCTCTTGACACACAAAGGACTAGTTCCTGTTATATCATCACTAGTAATAATACCTCACCAAATGGGCCAAATCAATGACAACAAACAACTATAGAATATAAAAATAAGTGTGTTTCCTATTGGAAAACATCATTAATCAGTATGGATGTCCTTTTATTTTAACAAGTTAATGAGGAACACACTTTTTCAATGAAAAAGTACACATCTTGTTGGAAGAATTCATGATTTACCATCAAATTAATACTCTATATCATCCAAGACAATTGGACTATTAAGGCATTTAATAAAATACTTGGTACCAACCTAACAAAGTTTTTTGATATTGATCACAAAGAATAAGATTCTCATGTTTTCATAGTCCTTTGGGCATATGAGACACCGCTAAAGTGCTTAAATAAAGCCACACCTTTTCATTTAGTGTTTGGACTAGATCAAATTTTATGAGTAGAGTTTATACTACCCTCCCTCTACATCACACTTTTAGGAATGGTAAAGGAAATCTAACCCAATAATCTGAAGTGTTAGAAATAAAACATAACACAAGGAATCTATAGATATGATATGAAAAAATAAGTCAAATCATATATTATTTGTAATGAAGCTAATGAATCATGCTAGTACAAAGGAAAACACTTGCATATAGAGGCAAGATAAAATATTAAACTAGATTACATGGACAATGTGGGATAAATCTTCACATAGGAAAAACTCATTACAAGACAAAATATCTAATTATTACACTATAAAATGTGATAAAATGCATGAAATACATACTCTAACACCCCCCTCCTCAAGTGAAGATAGGGGATAAAAAAACCAAAAAATAAATAGAGGCATATCCACAATATGAGTCATGACAACAAGGATTTATAAGGTACTCATGTACAATATGTATCCATGAAATGAATATGGAAGATGTCCTCATGAAAACCCCCCAAGGACAACTTCTAAAACCCCAAACATGTTATACAATTCAAGGAAATGAGGTGATGTAAAAGGCTTCATGAAGATGTCTACAACCTATTGCTGAGATGGAATGTATTTCAAGCTAAGAAAACCATCTTGAATGTGTTGATGAATGAAATACATATTTAAATCAATGTTATTGGTTTTTTTATGCTCAACTAGGTTGAGAGATATGTGTATTGGACTTTGGTTATCACACCAATGTACAATGGGTTAATCTTGCATGAAGCCAAACTATATCAATAATTGATGAATCCAAGGAAGCTACTGACTTATTATAATTCCTACCCTGTACTCAACTTCTATAGATGAAAGTGCAATAACATGTTTCTTCTTCATAACCAAACAATAGGTGAAGTACAAAAACAAAATATGTAGCCATAATTAGAATGTTTATCATCAAGATAACTTGCCCAATCTAAATCATTGTATCCAACCAACTAAGTATAACCCTTAGTGTAGTGTAATCCAAAATAAGTAGTGCCTCAAAGATATCAAAAAATCCTATTGGTAGCTTACCAATGGCTATCATGAAGGTCATGTACAAACTAAACATTAAATGTCAGGGTGAGTGTGGGTCAAATACATAAGACTCCTAACCATTTGTCTATACAAGTAGGATCACCAATATCTACCATGTTGAATTGTGATAAAGTGCCTACTAAATAGTTTGAATCCAAGATGATGAGCTGATTATGAGAATTAGATCATCAACATTCAAGACTAGAATAACAATGTTCTCCCCAATATGTTGAATATATATTATGGGATCAGAGTGATAGTGAAAACATCTAGTGGAGAGAAGAAATGAATCCATCTTCTCATACCAAGCTCAAGGGGCCTATTTGAGACCTTAAAGAGACCTCCTAAGTTGAAAAATAAGATTAAAATCATGAACAAACCCAACATGCTACTACATATAGTTTTCATCATGAAAGTCTCCATGTAATAAATCACTCTTAACATCCATCTGATATACCAGCCAACCCTATGATGTAATAAGATAAAGTATAAGGTGAACATAATCCATCTTAGTAACATATACAAAACTCTTAGAATATTCAATACCTTGAAATTATGACAACCCCTTTGAAATAAGACATGCCTTATACTTTTTAGTGAACCCATCAATTGTATACTTGGTACGATAAATCTAGTTGCACCTAACCAACTTTATTCCCTTAGGAAGAGTGACAAAATATGAAGTGTGATTCTTTATCAATGAATAACACTCATCTATCATCACATCAAACCACTCCTATATCCCATGATCTTATTTAAAAGACTATAGATCCCTGGAGAATGTCTGACACAAAAGTTTAGCACCTATAGAATATTCATGATGATGTTGAGTAGGTGGAAGATCTTGTGTGAATGGTGTTACCTAAAAAATTATAGTATGATCCCACCTAGGAATAGTGACAACATTAGTGTGAATATGATCCTCATCCTCTATAACCTCCTCAATAATCTCTCAAACTAACTCCTTAAATAATTAATCCTCGAGAGGAGGTGAAGCATTGAAATAAGTAGGCATGGAAAAATATTAAGAATCATGAGATTTGAAATGCTCATCAAAATGTACATGAGTTAAAAAAATTTACATCATGATTAACAAGATATAAAAGATGATAAGCTCTCATGTCCTCCTGATATCCTTCAAAAACTAAAGGTTATCTCTTCTTATCTAATGCTTTCCTTTTCTTATTTAGTAAAAATGCCCAAGCAAGGCTACCAAAAACTTGTAAAAATGAGATGTCAAGCTTGGTTCTAGACCAAGCATCCTTCAGAGTCATATGATCAAGTGCTCAACATAGTGTGTGGTTCTAAATGTAGTTTGCACAATTAACTACCTCTTCCCAACAGATAGTAGGTAAATCTTATGTATGCATCATGAACTTAGCCATCTCCTTCATATTTTATCTCTTCTGATCTACTAAGCCATTCAATTGTGGAGTATGTGCAGTAGAATGCTGGTGAATAATACCATGGGATTCTAAAAAATGATAGAAATCTCTATTGAGGTACTCCCCCCATTCTTTATATGAATCTTCTTGATGTAACTCGATGATTGTTTCTTGACCAAAGACTTAAATAATTTTAAGTGAGCAAAGACATCACTCTTGTACTTGAGGAAATAAACCCAATTATGCCTCAAAAAATTGTCAATTAAGTGCATGCTTATCTCCATTGAAATAAGGAGGACGAAAGACCATCAAATCATTATACACAAGCTTAAGTGGTGAAGAAGATCTCATGGATATACCCTTAAGAGATAGACCTTAGGGTTATTTCCCCAAGTCAAAACTAGGGAAAACTCCATCAAGACATGAAAATGTAGGAATACGCTCTATCATACTATGAGTTTTCAACTCCTTCAAAAAAATTTAGTTTAGGAGTCCAAATATCTCATGCCAAAGTTGACTCTCAAAGTCTGCATGAGAAACTAAACACATCCCTAAAGGAGGAGTATCTTAAAAACCCTTAAAATAGTAATGTCATGAATTGTGATAAAAAAAAACCTATGCAATGTGTGTGAATCTAAAAAAACTTGAACTTCATCACCCTATGTTGTGAATGTCACTGTCTTGCCCTGACTAGAACTATAAATCTAATGCATTAGAAGTAGATTGGTGGTGATTTATGGAACATATAATGCATCATTGATGCATCCACCATATAAATATATTTTACCCTTCCCATTAACATAAATTAAGGAATAATCTCCAACCTCATTGTTAGAATTGGAACTCAGACCAAGAGATATAAAGGACTCCTTAGTAGAATTCACATGGTGTGAATTACTAGAATCTATAACCCAACTATCTGAAACATGTTACTATGATCTCTTCATAACATTAAGTGATTTCCCATGCTCATGAGATGGAGAAGGAGTGGAGATAGAAATCATATGTTTCCTAATGGCATTCTCTAGGGCTTTCATTCTTTTGAAACACCTAGACTCTTCATGACTAATCCCCCCATAATAAGAGCAAGATAAGTTAGACTTATTCTTGGATTTGGAAGATGGTTTGGGTTTAGATGTAATAGTTTTGGTTTTAGGTGCATTTTGAGGTGGAGGAGGAGTTTGCTTATTATTACTCTTAGTTTTTCCCTTAGTCTTAGGATGTGAGGCCATTAATGCTTTTTGAGATGTTGAATAATCAAGGTGAAAATTTTTGGATTCCTCCCTAGTAAGCCTCTCACATAAAAACTCTAGATATGACATTTTTAATGTGATACCTAAGACATCCATACTAGATAAAAATGTATAAGTAAAAATTTGGAATGGGCCACTCAACTTAGACAAGATCAAGTACATACACTCTTCATCATTTTTATCTCATACACTCCCCTTCAACTATGTTAAAAAATGATTAAACTTAGTGAGGTAGCCTATAATGGAGGCAAAGTCATCTAGATTTAGTGAAGTAAGCTCAATTTCAAGTTACATGGCTCTCAAGTGATCTACTTTCCTAATAAAACCCTTTAACTTAGCCCACATTTTGAATGGAGAATTATACCCATCAAAATGAAATATAATACTCTCACTCACATATCGCCCAATCAAGCCCATACACTCTTCAAACTTACATTGATGCTGAAATTTTTCAAATTCACATGTGAACTGGGGTTGTGTTTCATTCATTAGGGACCATAATCTTTTGTGCTTTATGATTATTTCTATTAGAGGTCTCCACGTGTGTTAATTATTTGTATTCAAAATCTCAAAATGGTCAACATCAAAAGTATAATCCATGCTAGCTGATCACCAAATATCATAAATAATGTAAAAGGTGCACAAAATTGGCACTAAGATAACCTCCCAAAAGATTGTATTACAGGACCCCCGACCCCCCCCCCGCCCCCCCCAATTTGGCACTTTAAAAAAAAAGTGCATTTTTACAAATTAGTGAAACTAAGGGATAGAGAATCAAAACATATTCACTTTTTAAAAACAAGACTCAAATATTGTTTATGATTCAAAAGTTACAAGCATTATGATTTCTCATAAAATGGGTCACTACATTAAAAAAATCACTACAAACTAGAATTTATGACCAAACCAGAAAAGAACATAGTCTTATAACCACTCATTGGAATTAAATTTAAAACACTAACTCATAAATTATAATTGACATGAAAAAAGATCCTCATAATTAACATTATGCTTACGTAAGTGAACTGTGCTTCTACTTGAGGCAACAAATCAACTTGTAAAAGCAAAAAATGAATGGACTTCTAGTTTTGATGAGAGAAAAATAAAATTACAGGTTGTCTTTGGTTATAAATACTTCTAAGAGATGAAAACTTATATCCTTTATAAAATACAAGTTCCAAATATATTAAAAAAAATTACTCTCTCCTAAACACCACTCTCAAGCGTTTCAATTCCATAATCTTAGAAAAACTCTAATCTAACAAGCAGATCCAAATCCACTACTAGGCATAGATCTAAGACAAAAGGAAACAAAAAAATATCCATAAAATAAGGTAGATTGATGGAAAATAATGTAGTATAAAAGGCTTTTGTCTTCAAACTAAAAAACTAATGCAGCAACAAAGAATTAAGATGCCTTTGGTCATATTTTCAACACTAAAAACACCTTGTAGAAAATGATTCACTTGGATTTTTAAGATATAATATCTCCACGTTGGTCTCTTTCCAACCCCAAAATATAAGCTAAATTCTTTCAAATTTCAATGTTCTTGATCTATGCAATACTTTAGCGCCTTTGCATATACATTCTAATGCCAAGTTATACCAAATCTAATAGATCTGAGACAAAAGGAAAAAAAAAATCCATAAAATAAGGTAGATTGATGGAAAATAATGTAGTATAAAAGGCTTTTGTCTTCAAACTAAAAAACTAATGTAGCAACAAAGAATTAAGATGCCTTTGGTCATATTTTCAACACTAAAAACACCTTGTAGAAAATGCTTCACTTGGATTTTTAAGATATAATATCTCCACGTTGGTCTTTTTCCAACCCCAAAATATAAGCTAAATTCTTTCAAATTTCAATGTTCTTGATCTATGCAATACTTTAGTGCCTTTGCATATACATTCTAATGCCAAGTTATACCAAATCTAATAGATCTGAGACAAAAGGAAACAAAAAAATATCCATAAAATAAGGTAGATTGATGGAAAATAATGTAGTATAAAAGGCTTTTGTCTTCAAACTAAAAAACTAATGTAGCAACAAAGAATTAAGATGCCTTTGGTCATATTTTCAACACTAAAAACACCTTGTAGAAAATGCTTCACTTGGATTTTTAAGATATAATATCTCCACGTTGGTCTCTTTCCAACCCCAAAATATAAGCTAAATTCTTTCAAATTTCAATGTTTTTGATCTATGCAATACTTTAGCGCCTTTGCATATACATTATAATGCCAAGTTATACCAAATCTAATAGATCTGAGACAAAAGGAAACAAAAAAATATCCATAAAATAAGGTAGATTGATGGAAAATAATGTAGTATAAAAGGCTTTTATCTTCAAACTAAAAAAATAATGTAGCAACAAAGAATTAAGATGCCTTTGGTCATATTTTCAACACTAAAAACACCTTGTAGAAAATGATTCACTTGGATTTTTAAGATATAATATCTCCACGTTGGTCTCTTTCCAACCCCAAAATATAAGCTAAATTCTTTCAAATTTCAATGTTCTTGATCTATGCAATACTTTAGCGCCTTTGCATATACATTCTAATGCCAAGTTATACCAAATCTAAAACTTTCTAATGCCTCAAATATAAAATACAACTTGTATATAGGAAGATCTGAGGATCTCAAATTTGTAACACAAATTTACAAGACTAATCTCTTACACTCAATGTGTCAAAGTTTATTATAACACCAAAATAAAATCAACGCTAAAATCTTAGATCCAATGTAGTAATAAAACAAATCCTCCATGCCTCTATTCTATTGAACATAAAAAATATTTTAGATCTTAAAATAAAACAAAAGTGCTTAGCTTAGATCTAAAGTAAACAAAGAGACTATGCCACTTTCACTACCTCAGAAGCAATACAATCTTCAAAAATTCTTAAAAAGGGAACCAAAGGGAACAATATATCTTCACATGCCTCTCTTCTACACTTTCTCTTTATGATAAGGGAAGAAGTAGTGGCAAGGGAAGTATAAGAAAATTATCTTAAAATTACAAGCTAATGGATGGTTACAACTTATTTATGGATCTCGTACCATGTTAGGAATGGTAAAGGCATTCCAACTCAAGAATTTGAAGTGTTAAAAATAAAACATCACATAAGGAAGCTACAAATATGATATGCAAAAATAAGGCAAATTATATATTTTTAATAATGAAGCATAATGAGGCATTCTAGTACAAAGGAAAGCACTTACATATATAGGCAAGGCAAAATACTAAACTAGCCTACATGGCCAATGTAGGATAAATCCTCACAAAGGAAAAACTCACTATAAGAGAAAATATCTAGTTAATACACTAGCAAAGATGAGAAAATGCATGAAATACATACTTTGATATGCACATTTGGGAAGATTCTATGATTTAAATTCACTTGATGCACACTTTGTAAATTTTTCAAAAGTAGATTAAATGTGCTTCATTATATGATGGATCCCAATAGTTGAAAAATCTAGACAAAAAGGTTGGTATGATAATTAAATTAAGGGGAAAATCTTATGTAAGATCACACATGTTTCTATATATAACTCTAAGTATGCTAATTATCTAGGTAAACTTCAAACCCATCATATGGGTACCTATATTATCCATGATATCTTAGAGATGAGTGCATTAAAAGTGTCCATGTTGGATGATGAAATTATCCATAGAAGTTTTAATAGAAATTAGCTCAATTTATATCACCTCTTAGTGATATCGTGATTTGCTAAAAAATAAGGCATATGCCAAGATGTATTTTTTAATTTTTGTAGTGTGTAGTGTAGGTTTGTTTTTGTTAAATAAGTGAAACTATTCATATACACATAGTTGTAATATTAAACATGTATCGTTATAATAAAGTTCTTACGACTTGATAAAAGGATTTCATTCAGACCCTTATGTTAGAAATTTAATTAATTATAAGAGAGTGTTGTTTTACCTCATGTAACACTTGTATTCTTCTTTTTCAATTTACTATATCTATTTGATTGCATAACTAGGAAAGATTACCCACTTATTGTTTACTTCATTGAATTATACTCTACCATAATTATATTTCATGTATAATTCATAAAACTACTCTCATTATAAATTTGTATAACCATGATAATATTATGAATTGTGTTAGAGCACCAAACACAAAATAGAGTGCGGAGTGGGAGAAGACTCAAATCAGTTAAAGGAAGGTATATGCATGTGATATAATTTGACCAAGATTCTAAATACATGAGGTTTGTGTGGCAAGAAGCATGAAGTAAAAATGAGATACATGATACACCCAAGAATACAAAGAGAAAATAAGGTGTAGGTCACACTAAAGAAGAACCGTACATGATGACATTATTAGTATTAATTGGGGTTGTTCATATATATATTTTTTTTTTGTAATTAAAAATACTTTAGATGTGTTGAATAAATATTAATGGTAAATTAATAACATATTCACGTTGTTAAAATAATATAAACATTAAAAAGTGTTATAAATTCATATTTTCAATTAATTTTCAATACTTGTCACTTTTATAAATATTTTAGACCTCAAAGAGTTTGGAAATGATGAGAAAAAGAAGTGAATTTTAAACAAGATTGTGATAATTAAGGTGATTTGATCATGGAGTTATAACTAAATAAATTTCAAACCCATTGTAAGGAAAATTTGTCTAGAATAGTAGAAGCCAAGTAGTATTAAAATAAGTTTTAGATCATAATAAATTAAGTTCACCACTAACACATCATGAATCTCAAATCCAAGGAATAATTATGGGCTTCAATAAATTCAATAGTCTTAGAGTTTCTTAGAATGGGTTCATAAGAAAAATTAAAATTAAAGAAATGTTAGTAAGACCAAGGCACCAGGAGAACCAAGTAGCCACAAGTGTATACACATTGTATAACCAACAAGGGAAAAGAAATGATGATTAAGGATATGACTTGGGAAGAGTTTGAAGTATTTAAGAAGCATTATCCTAGATAGTAGAGATGCAATACCCGAAGAATTTTTTACATGGAGAGAAGTCAAAATCAAAGATAACACAATGCAATACTTAGGACTATAACCTTATAATAAGTAATAATAAGATAAACTTGAACAAGGACTACATGGTTAAAATAATAATGAGAATCACAAATGATGACATCTTTTTTTATGCAACAATCTAATATAACCTGGAGAAATTTGGGTATTCTAGTTGTTTGAGTTACCCTACTTTGGTAAGCCTATTGATTTGGTGTGATTACTAATTTTTTTTATACATAAGGGTTGATTTTAATTTTTTGGGTGTATGATGAATATTTATATAGCAAACAAAATTAGAAAGTCCACAACTTTATCATTTTCAAGTAAATTTATTAAATTTTTTAGGTTAAGATTACAAAGGTAGATCAAGTTATGTAAATTTTGAAGTATAATAAGCAAATGTTCACTTTGTCATTAAAAATGTTGAATATCACACAATTATAGAAGCCACACAATAGGTGATCATGAAATTAAGTAGAGCACAAGGTGGGGAGAGATTAACAAACACTTCATCTATATCTTGCATAGGGTGGTTGAGGTCACCCTATGAAATATTTCCAGAATAATTTCTAATTTCATCATCGAAAGTGAAAAAAAATCCCACTACACAGGAGAAAAATTTAGATGGGCATTATTGTAATTATTTTAGTACTTGATGAGATCATAAATCTCAATGGATATGGTGGAAAAATATTGTCCTTCCTTATTATATACAAATCACCTATCAATAGGTATCATAAACACTTTTGCCTTGGAATATACAACAAATAATACAATATCAAGATGGAAAGATGGAATGAGAACCTGATTGAGGAATTCAAGAATGAATGGTACATTCTCACAACACTACCAAAAGTATGAAATGATGATGCAAAGTTTGTAGTAATGAAATGCTACTCCCTATAAAATATTATACTTGAGGATGGTGGCATGTTGGGATATCTTAGATTGTCATATGGATTTTTAATGCACCATTTTTTAGACAAGGTTATAATAATATCCAATGTATAAAATCTAAAAAACCATACTCAATATAAGAATAGTTTATTAATAATAGTGCACTAAAATAGGTTCTCTTCTTAACTTAATCTAATGCACTCAAACCATGTAAGAAGAGCACATGATAGGGAACACATGATCAAGATAGGAATTTTTTCCACTAGAGTACAATTAAAGTTGCTAATAAATAAAATTAAAGAAATAAGTATAATGAGTCTAAGAATTAAAAAAATTCATTCTTGACACTATATAGGAATAATCTGAGTGCACTATGTTAGATTAATAGAATGCCATTGAAATACATAAATAATTACCTCTGATGCCAATAATATTCCCCTGAGAAAGAAATAACCCCATTTTAAAAATAAGCCCTAACATACCATCACCCATGTAATTTCCCATTTCATCACCCATACATTCACCCCTAAAAGGTCCACCACCATCTTCACCTAAGCATAGTCTAGTGCCAACCCTAAAAAAAATCCAAAAAAATAGATAAGGGGGTAGAATTAGAGAACCCCTCGATAGAATCCATGTGTGAAAAAGAATAGGACAATGTCCAAAAAAATGAATCTATGAAATAACATGTCACACTCAACATGTAGGAAATTGATCAAGCTTTAGATATTGGGGTTAAGTTCATGCTAAATCTTTAGTTAGAAATGGATTCCATGGTGCAAGGCCAAGGGGATTTATAAAAGCGGGGGTGAAAAGGAAGGTAAACCTAGTGCCCAAGAAGAAGAGGGTGAGAAGGAAAAAATTCCCATTGTTATAGATAATAATAATAATAATAATAATAATAATAATAATAATAATAATAATAATAATAATAATAATAATAATAATAATAATAATAATAATAATAATAAAGTGATGAGCAAGGGAAGGTGGAAGGTGAATTGGAGTCTTAAATATAACCTTATCCAAATTTTTAGTTTGAAATTAATGGTGGAAATAAAATAACACACAAAAATTACCAACAAAGATCATGGGATAAGGATATATGTTTATGGATCTAGATGAAACTAAAAAGTGTAGTCGAACTTACATTTAAACTAATGTGCTTCCTATTTGATAGTCATATGGATTAACCTTTGGTTTAAGTTTTAGTTGTTACCATCTAAGAGAAATATGCTAACAAAATAGAGGGAGAGCATGTAATTGTATTTATTGATCTCACCAAGCTCAATGAGGTTGAGTCTAAAAGCATTCTTGAAAAATCACCTACTAAGATAACACAACAAAATTTAATGAATAGTGCCACCATCTGTAGCCAAAAATAGAATTTGTCATACATGGATAATCAATGTGTGTAAGAAAAATAAAGACTGGTCATCATGTAATTGAAGACATTAAAACTCTATCAATGCATTATGAAATTTGAACCTAGTCTTATGGATGGGATTAATTGGGAAGGGTTTTGGGATACATATATACAAGTTGATTTTGATGGTGGGAAATTTTATAAATAAGGTAAAATGAACTAAATAGAGTGCCCAAATGGTATTACAAAAGGTATGAATCAAATTTTGAAAGCAACTATAGAGCTACTAAGATTAACTGCATAAATTTTATAAAAAGGCAACAGTAGTTGAATAGGTATTTTTAAATTTCATGCATCAAATGTCTATGATTAGTGCATATATTTTTGATAAATAATAAAAATAATACAAGTTAAAATCTCAAGTATATACCAAAAAGGATAAATCTAAAAGGATCCAACCCTTGCAGGAGATAAAATAAATTGGAAAGTAAATAGGTTTTAAAAGGAAAGAGTTGGAAGATAATTTTGTTACTTTACAATGTATAACAATTGGATAAGAAATCACCATGTAAAAATCACTCAAGGTGAATACATATAAGATCATCTCAATCAAAATTCAAGCCACACATTTACAAGATCAACCCTGACACCTAAAGGACTAAATGTATAAATATTTGGCATCGATGATGATGTTCACTTTGCATCACTTGAAAAAAAGTTTCATAAGGATGAGCCTGAGTTGTTAAGGATCATCTAAGGGTAGAAAATTAGGCTAGTGTGGGATGATTTTTTCTCCCAATTTTTGATAAATTTTGGTGAACAATTGAAAAAATAAGAGGAAACAAACTATGGAATGTAGGGATGGGGGCACAGATGTAACAAAATAATCAAGAGTACTCAATAATGATTTACTAGGTCATCAAATCAAAAACAGAAGCATAACGGCTATTAGAGGACACATAGTGAAAATATTATCAAAGAGGTTTCATAGATAATGGATCACAGAAGGAGAATAAAATAAGTAAATTGAATTAAATGATCTAATAGGTAGTGGACTTAAGAAAAAAACCACCTAGATTGAATATAGTGCATCATGGTGTAGATATAAAAGCTAGTCCTATTATGGACATTTAATGTAATTTTAGTTAGGGTTAATAAGATTAGTTAGCTTGAGTACATCTTCAAGATAAACTATTAATTAATGTAACTAAAAGAGTGGTTCTTAAAAATTATATAAGCTTACCTTGATACATCTATAGATACAATAATAGAAGAGGATATTTGTTATGTTACTAAACTACCTTATCATGATTTTTAATTAGAAAAAATTTAATATGAATACAAGTGATTATCATGATGTATTAACCTTATACTAATAATTACTTTGATAATGATCATAATTTAATTTTATAATGTTTTAAAATCTTCATAAACATAAAGTATTGACATGCACATAATGAATCTATTAATTTTCAACCAACTTGATTGTGATCCATAGTCTCTCTATTTTCACCTTGTGTGAGTATGCAAGGCTCCCTTGTGTGATGGCATAGACACTCATAGTGTTAAGATATGCAATTTTGGCACAAAACCATTGATCACACATAAGTAAATATCCCCAAAAAATTATATTTCCAACTAGATTAAACCCAAAATATAAAAATGGCCAAGGTGACATAATAATTTATAATTCATGAGATGGTGCATGTATTAAATTACTATATCATTGACATTGCTCACAAATATTTTCAAAATATTATAAACAAAATTCCATATAATAATAATAATAAACCATTTTTAATGATTTATATGACATTTTTTTCCATTTATAATGGCTACCACATTATCTATCATGAACCTCTTGTAGCAAAATTTCACCTTCATCGTTCCCAAGCCATCTAATTAGATATCTATTGAAGGGTATCTTAAAAAAGTGAAACAAATGATAACATATCAAATGAAATATCTTCTCAATTTCCTTATTTTATTTTTTTGACAAAGTTGTAGACATAGTCTCATCGGATAAAAATTTATGTATGTCAATAGACCACTTTGGGTTGTTGGTGTCACTACAAATAGAAAACACATATTACCCATCTACAGATGGTAGTGTAATTTTGTATTTTTGTGGTCACATAATAGTAAGTATAACATGATTTTATATATTAATTATATGGATGAGGGAGGTAGTGATAGCCATAACATCAACATGGTGGTTTTTTCTTCTAAGAATTTTATCTATCTTAAATTCATCAAAGTGATGAAACTATGTACAAGATCTC
Source organism: Torreya grandis (assembly GCA_037957365.1). Classification (NCBI taxonomy): domain Eukaryota; kingdom Viridiplantae; phylum Streptophyta; class Pinopsida; order Cupressales; family Taxaceae; genus Torreya; species Torreya grandis. The sequence continues at coordinate 2,177,831 of JARHVA010001301.1, read as the reverse complement.
AACATTCCATTTTTTTCTTCCATTATTTTGTGAGAACATGACACCTGATTGATGAAAAGTTGATAATATCCATTAAAATTTATATATTTTATCTTTAATTCATGATTATCATGTAAATATATAATAAAATCATCATATCCTGATACATTTTAGTACAAGAAAAAATCAATCGATATGTTAATGGCATAGTCTAAGCCTAAGGTCTCATTAATATGATACTAACCCCAACACAAGGCCCATAAAATCACATGGTCTATATAATTATCATATTTATATACATAAAAAAATCATCATTCATAGGAGTGTGGTCAATAAAGAAGTTGTGGTGAGATGATTGGAAATAACTTTCCCTTTCACCTAATTTTGTTGAAATTTTTTAATTTCATGAGCAAAAATGCCTACATAAATACTTATCTAAATAGATAAGGATTAGACATGATGTACCTCAGAGGATAAATATTTACAATAATACAATTAATATTAAGAATACAATGTCTAAATTTGTGTGTAGTAAACATAATAGTTAAGCAAAACTTTTCCATTGAGTTATATTTATTTTTTTAATAAACCATTGTATGGATAACCTTATAAATTACTCTCTCTCTCTCTCTTTATTTCTCTCTCTCTATGAGTATGAGTATAAATATTCCCAATGCATTCTAAATGTAAAATATGTATAGTAAAAATGGTCTATTGGGAATATAACATCTTCTATGCATATGCTAGTTTATTTTGGATATTGTGGTATCTCATGTTAGGTATTTAATTTGGTAGTTACTTATCATGCTACAATATAATTCTTGATGAACTTAGATACCACTATATTTTTGTGACTTGGAGAATTCTTTGGAACATAGTGACTATTAGGTAGCTATGACTTGGTGTATTCTTAGGAACCTAGTGAGTGTTAGGTATCTATGACTTAAATAAATCTTGGGAACATAAAAAGTGATAGGTATATATGACTTGGATAATTATTGGGACTAAAAAATAAGGTAGATATATATGACTTGGAACATTCTTTGAAACCTATAAACTACTATGTACGTGTGACTTGATGTATTCTTGGGAATCTAAAGAGAACTAGATATTTTTCTGTGGGCCCATTTCATACTTGCGTGGTCATCTCTATGGAAAATTTTAGATTGTAATGATCTAAAAAGGTTATTTAAACAAGTGTGTGATCCATTCTTAAAGAATTTGGTTAGTGTTTTATAATAGACAAAATTTATTAAGAGGGTTTAGTAAAAACACCTTTGATTCTAGGCCTTTTATAGGAAAGACTAGTGTATGTATTACCTTAGCCTCAAAAGAGACACATGATAAATTTAGTTATTAATTACTTATCCTATATTCAATAGATTAATCCTAGTAGTTAAAACTTAATTGTGGTTATTTAGGGGAAATTAAAATATAATGATCATCATTACCTTTATATTTAAAATTTTTAATCTTATTATATTCACTATAGTTGAGGGTTTTAATATTATAATTTTATAAATAAGATAAATGATTCCCACAAATCATGCTTTAATTTTGTTAAATTTGAAATTCTTTAAAAAATAGACCAAACATTTATAATCCTATCAATAACTCAATATTATAAAAACTACTGGTGTTTTAAATTATAAACATTGTTAGTTAAATAATGTAAGAAAAAATAAATTCCACAACATTCACAAATTTTTAAATATTTACCAACCACTTATCAAATAAAAAAACTTCAAGTGACCATTGATTAGTAGAAGATAATTCACTTTTTGATATTTATTCATTCATAAATTTCACACACACACACACACACACACACACACACACACACACACACACACACACACACACACACACACACACACACACACACACACACACACACACACACACACACACACACACACACACACACACACACACACACACCACTAATCAAATAAAAACACTTCAAATGAACATTGATTAGTAGAAGATAATTCACTTTTCAATATTTATTCATTCATAAATTATATATATATATATATATCAAATTTTACATAAATCAATGAAACATATATTAAAATAAACTTTAAAAAAAATGATATATACCAAATCTAAAATCATAAATATCATTTGGAGAAGCATGTGGTATTATTCTATCTATTTATCTTCAAACATTAATTTTTTTAAAACATAAAAGAGGGAGAATCTCACAAATATTATGCTAATTAAAATTTCCTTAATATGAAAAGTAATGAAATCTAAGAAAATATTTTTTTCTAGATATTCTATATTTATATTCTAAAAATAATGAGTCAAGGTATTTTATAACCAAATTATTTTAATCCTTACACATCTTCACTAGCCTTGAATGATAGTTATTTGGGCAACTTAATGTTAACAACTAAAATCCTAAGATCATCCTGCCAATAAATTATTAACTAATAAATTTCCACATTTTTTATAACATTCCTTATGTAATATATGTCCACCAACCAACACTTCTAATTTTTTTATCAAATTATAGAGGGAACATTTCTATTTTTGAGAATTTATATGCACCATCTCCTATTATCACACTTGTATTTTACAAATTTTAATCCAAAGAAATGGCATAACCTTATATTTGATAATATTGGACTTGTTATATAGAGGTGGATCCACATCCATTATCCTCCCTTCCCATTATATTACATGATCCCTAGTAATAATACATGGTATTGGTCTATTATGATTGTCTTTCTTTCTTTTGATTCATTTTTTTATCAACACCTTGTTATTGTTGATTTGGGTGAACACTATTGTCACTCAAACCATGCACGTGTTGAATTATAATATGGTTTAATGAGACAATAGGATCATACCTCAAGGTGTGGGACTCTTTCACTCCTTGGGATGAACCTAGAGAGAATGCTAACTTCCTTATAATCAAAATGCATCTAATTTAAGACCAACATGTAGGCCTACAAGAGCTAGAAGTAAATCTACTATTAATACTAAATATAAAATTTTTTGAGGGGAAAAGACAAAGATGCGTTTTTTAAAATTAAAAGGTGATTCACCAAGACTATAAAGAGTAATTTTATAATATTTTCAGAAGACACTACAACTACAAAAAATGAGAAAACATTACACAATATCCAAACTTAACACTTCACTTACATAAGTGATTTGTATGAAGTTGAAAGACATAATAAAACTCTAAGAGGAATGATAAATGATCCATATATAGTGATTTTATAGACCTAAATATGCATAGCATATGACCTATAAGAGAGAGCCAAGTACTACATAGAAGTGCAAAGGGATGGACAACAATGAGAGGGGAAAGAATTACCAATGGTCAAAGATCAAAAAATCTAAGAAATGCACATAGAATGAAAAAATCATGAAGAAAAGAAAACTTAATTATCATTAATTACAAGGCTCAAGTGGTAAAAGGATCATAGAGGGAAAATTTTGGTTGCATTACTGTGCCTATAAATGTCTACATTTTTACAATGTAAGACTCAAGATTATACATACAATGGGAAGCCCATGAGTCATTAATTCAATCTAAAACATTATTCGGGTAGTTACAACAATTGATGATGATTTAGGGAAGTAGTTGAGACTTTAACTAAAATAGATGGGTGCCTATGCTCAACAGTGACAAATAGGAATGGGGTAGCTCAACCACTCTAATCTCCTCAATATTTCCATGAGACATATATGTTAAACTATCTAACATGCCTCATTAATTTTATAATCATATTTGGTGTCCTATTTCTTCCCATGCGCATGCTAATATAATGACTTGGCCAAATTTTGCCATTTTTTCCATACACTCTATGAGTTGTAATCAATCCATTATGAAAATATCACCTCTTATAACTTTGATAGATAGATGGGTTATCAAATTTAGGATGATGCACTAATGGCATGGCACTAATACATTCACTTTATCCTTTGTTACTTGGTCGATCACGCATTTAACCCGTTGAGCCTTGGTTATAGTCTATGCCCTCCACATGCCATCTCCCTATTCACTCTAGGATTTGATTTTGCACATATTATTTCATGGGATCTCATTTTTCCACTTGGTAGCTCATCATCATCCCTAAAATTTAGTTTTATATCTTTGTTGTGTCCATGTGTCACTTCCTTGACACTTTTCACATATTTCATTCATAACTTTTGTCATCATCACTTGTGCATTCTTTATGACTTTTGTCATGGATCTTCATCCTCACAAAATTTATGAAGACTTAAGCCTTCAAATTTGGTGTTGTCATGATTTTTTTCATTACCTCAGTCTTCATGAAAATTTATTTTGTGAATTTTATTCCAAACTTGTTGCAACATTTTTTTTGATCATCCTAGTCTTTGTAAACTTTTCTGTTGGAACTTTTACTTTCAAAATTTGGTTTTTAGAACTTTTGTTCAGAATAAAATTTATGACTAGTTTTCACAATATTTACCTTTGATAAAGTTTTGATTTTTTTAAATTCACAAATTATTCATGAATTTTTCCTGAGATTTTATAAGAATAATAATTCTAAAGACCTAAGCCTTCACAAAATTATTGTTGCAAAAATTATTTTGATTAGTCGCAACACACTTTTTTCGAAGAGTAAAAAACTTAATAAAATAATCATAAATATTTATTCAAGATTATTTTAGGTTTCAAAACTTATATCATCAAAAAAATTGTTCACATAATTTTCCCAAAGACCTAAATACTTAGATAATTCTTGTGAAGTCTTCAAATTCTCTGTTGTCCTAATTTTTGTTCAAAACTTCTATCAAGGCATTATTGGTCTTCATAACTTTTGTTCACAACAATATTTATGACTAATCTTTGAAATTTTTTCCAAATATTATAAAATTTGAATAATATTTGTGAAGTCTTAGGAACTCTTATTTGTAATAAAATTTATGAATAGTCTTTTGCAAAAAATTGTGAAAGCTAACCTTTTGAAAATATGCTAATTCTTTATGCCCTTTCAACTTATCCCCTTTTGTTCAAATTTGAATAAAATTTGAGAAGCCTATAGGTGATCCTAAATACCTAAAATGATCTTCAGATGATGGTTCTCTATGGTGACCAAAAATGGTCAATATTCTGGTGACCTCTACTAGATGTTTGCCTACAAAGGAAGAATCCATTAGCTTTTGAAGTAATCCATTGGGTATGGATTTATATAAGCATCCAAAACTTCTCATAATCTGAAATTAAAACTCAAATACAACCTATTCAGCCTATTATTAAATAAATAAATTAATATTCACCTTTCAACAAAAGAGAAAGCAAGGAACAATAAAAAAACATGTAAAAGCACTGAGGGAAATAAAATGACTAAACTAATATGCCACAGTACTTAGAGGAAAATAAAATAAATAAAATTATTTACAATGTACATGTAGGCACTTAGGGAAAATAAAAAATCTAACCTTCCCTAAAATAACCAATTAAAAGGCCATCTAAATAAACCCATTGATTGGTTCTATAAAATAGTTGCCCTTTCTTATCAACTTATAATAATTTTCACATTTAAAGGAAGCCAAACAAAGGTGTAGAAGGATTAGATGTTCAATTTACTAGTGATACACTTCCCCAAGGAAAAAAAACTCACCCATTTGAATTGACTAGAAAAATTGTTATCTTGGAGTGGATAGGTAGGTTGATTCTATCCTTCTTGTTGCTCAATCTTGTGCTTTGTATTAAGCACAACATGTTATGACTTCTCCTTATTGGCCTCTAACTCATCCAAGTACTTGATAGGACATCCTCTTGAAAAGACAATGGGAATTATTGAAGGATTGACCTAAAAAGGAGATGAATCTTTATTCTTGAGAGAATGAGATCAAAACATACATGTACTATCCTTTAGGAGTGTGCAAGTGTCTATAGGCTTATTAAGGAGTTGATAGCCAATATTGAAAATATCAAAAAAATTAGTACCAACAAAATAGAACCCTTGGGAAAGTATATTTAATGGATTGATACTCTCTTATTTCTTGATTTTTTTTTTCCAAAAATGCACTCTTTAGTGTTAATCAAACTATAGCCCCCTTGAAGAGGAACATAACATACTTCCAAGATCTCAAACTACTACTACTCCCCATCACCTGATGGCATCTACAAACTAATATAGAGATAATTAAGTTATTATTCTTGAAATATATGCTCTCTTTTAGCACTCTGTTCATCCTAAAAGTCATCTTCCATCATCCAAAATGGCATCTCATCAAATAGGTTGATAGCCCCAACCTCTCTCTCCTTATTAAACTCATCCCATGAAGTAGGTGGAAATGCACTTGATTTTTATTCTTCAATAGAGAGAGAGTTACCAAATCATTTTATAAGTTTAAAAATATACCTCATGAAGGGACTTTAATCCTTCATCTTCAAGAACCACTTCCTCCTGATTGAGATCAAATACCTACAAACTAGACTGGTCTTCTTCCTTACCCATGTTAAATGGAATATCATTCATCCAAGAGAGTGAATCATCATCAAATCCATGAATGTAGTCTTGAATAGATAAAATTAGATTATCTTCATCAATATTATCTTTTTCCTCTCCATCGTTATCCATTTTCTCACTATTATATTGCTCTAGCTGATCATACTCATCCTTTTCTTATAACAAGTCTTATTTTTCTTGTTTAGTGGAATAAAGAGAGTTTACAATAAATATTTACTCATTATATTCACTTGAAATATCCTCCTCTTAATATAAATGGTATTAATTTTCTCTCCAAATAATGGGTCCTCCTTTGAAAATGGAGATTATGAGAGGGTAAGAGGGTCCAACTCCAAAAATAGGAATGGTCTTAACAAGGTTGGGCATATCAAAATTAGGATGATTGGTACAATAAGTATGCCATGGTTGAGAATCTTGAGGCTCTTCCAAATGATGATAAATAATGGGATTTTGAGATGGATAGTACTAAGGGATAATAGGCTGAGTTTGCCTAAGAATAGGCTCTTTCAAAGGATGGGGATTTTTAAAACTTGGGATTTTAAAATAAGGAGACTTATTTAGTGGTTTAGAAGGTTTCCCCTACTTGAATATTAAGATATTTAATGTGGGATCCTCCTTTTGATTGGGTTGATCCTATGTTATGGTGGGAGAATCTTGTCCAAACCTAAGAATAGAGGAGGCTAGTTGAGGTTCAACCTTTTTGAGTTGAGTAATCACTTGACACATTTATTCCTCTTTGGTTGTAATCTACCTAGCCAAATGTTTTTCATCATACTTTTTATACTCACTCATTTCCTACTAATGGATATAAGCTTGGTAAAAAATCTCCTCCTGTTACCTAATACACTCTATCTCTTTGTCAATCTCCATCATTTGCTGGCTAAAGTCTAGCATGTTTGATGCCTTTTTAGGACCGATTAGAAGATTGAAAATGATGATTGAGAGAAAAGTAGCCTTCTTGAGGCTAGTTAAGAAGAATAAATAGATGTGGGATGAAGGTAATTATTATGATATTGACGATATCATGCCATGACATGGCTATTTGGTATAAAACTAGTAGTATTTTCAATATGATATGGATAATAAGAAGACATAAAAAATGCAAATGGACAAAAAGGAGGGGAAGGGACATATTTAATAGGGTAGTATGACATGTTCAAGCATTAAAATAGACTATAAATCTATTGATATATTCTTTAAAAATAATAAATTAGGTCTACTTCTTGAAGAATAAGTACATAATAATAGAGTCACTGCATGATTAGATTTATTCAAAAGAAGGAAAAAGATAGAGAATATCACCTAAATCCTAATACATGATAATATATAATCACTTGGACTACTTAAACTAGTATATTTGATCCTTGAAATCACCATGGTTTTGAAAAAAACTTCCTAAATGGATAGATGCACTGAAGAACACATCATAATTTTTCAATGGATGATACGAGCATCATCAAACTCTATACCATTGGGCATGTTAGAAACTATTGTTACATGAACCATTCACCCATTGAATTAGAAGATGGTTTAGTGAGATAATGGGATCATCCCCCAAGGTGTGGGACACTATCACTCCTTGGGATGAACCTCTAAATAAGGTTGACTTCTTTCTAATCTAAATACATCTAATTTATGATCAACATGTAAGCCTATAAGAGATGAAAGGAAATTTATTTATAATCCCAAATATAAAATCTATTGACTATAAAAGGTAGAAAGGGGATTATTTAAATGTAAAATTTGATGCACTAAGACTATAAAGAACACTTATACAAGTTTTTAAGAACACACTACAACTATAACAATTGATAAAATAGAACACAATATCCAAAATAAACACTTCACTTACATAAGTGATTCATATGAAGGCATATGACATAATATAGTACTAAGTAGGATTAAAAATGATCCACAGATAGTGCCTATAAAGACCTAAAGGTGCACAACATACAACCTGCAAAAGAGAGCCAAGTTCTACATAGGGGTGTGAAGGCATGAATTTTAATGATGGGGGTGAGAATTAACCATAGGCAAATATCGACAAACTAGAGAAATGAACACATAATGTAAGAATCATGAAGGAAAACTCAATTCTTATTATTTACAAGTCTCAAGTGGTAAAGGGATTATGAAGGGAAAACTTTGGAAGCATTATTGTGCCTATAAATGTCATCATTTTTACAATGTAAGACCTAGGATTTTATATACAATGGGAAGCTCACGGGTCATTAATTGAGTCTCACCCACTATTGGGGAAGTTAAAATAATTTATTATGATTTAGGGAAGTAGCTAATACTCTGAATAAACTAGATGGGTGCCCATGCTCAATCATGATAAACATGAATGGGGAAGCTCAACCACTCTAACCTCCTTAATATTATCATCTACCATGTTTGCATAGCTATATATCATGATTCATTATTTCTACAATCATATTTTCCATCCTCATTCTCCCCATGTGCACACTACCATAATGACTTGGAAAAATTATACCATTTTTTCCACCCACTCTGTGTGTTGTAGTTAATCCATTATGCAAATAACACCTTTGATAGTTTTGATGGTTGAATAGGCGATCAAATTTAGGCCTGTGCACTGATGGTGTGGCATTTTTATATTTATTACCTCCTTTATTACTTGTCCACATCATTATTTTAACCCATTGAGCCCTAACCATAGTTTATAGCCTCCATGTGGCATCTCCCCATTCACTTTAGGATCGAATATTTCACATATGCTTCTACACACTCTCCTTTCACCACTTGGAGGCTTGTCAACATCCGTAGGCTTTAGATTTCTAGGTTCACTACTACCATGTGTCACTTCTTTGACACGTCATGTATTTTGCATTTGTAAATACTACCACTATGACTTGTGCATTCTTTATGAATTTTTTTAATGGATCTTCATGATCACAAAAGTTTCTAAGACCGAAGCCTTTAAATTTTGTATTGTCACAATTTTTTTCATTACCTTAGTCTTTGTGAAAATTTCATTCATAACTTTTATTCTAAACTTGTCATAATATTTTTTTTGAAGATCTCAGTCTTCACACACTTTTTTGTCAGAATTTTTGCTTTCATAAATTGGTCTTCATAAATTTTTTTTGAAAAAAATGTTTTGATTAATTTTTGCAAGATTTGCCTTCACAAAAGTTTCAATTTTTTTTGTATATGCACTAAGTCATTTTTCTTCATCACAAATTTTTTCTTGGATTTGTTGGAAAAATTATTGTGACTACCTAGGCCTTCATTAAAAATTTTGTTGTGAAAATTATTTTGAGTAGTTATGACACACTTTTTTTGATGATTATCACACTTAGAAAATTCTCATGGAGATTACTTTAAGCTTCCTGTAGGCTTTGTAATTTTTTATTTCACAAATTTTGTTCACATAATTTTCTTGAAGACCTAAATACTTGGTCAATTCTTTTGAAGTCTTTGGATTTTATATTGTCACAATTTTTTTTTGAAACTTCTATCTAGGAATTGTTGGACATTAAAACTTTCATTCACAACAAAAAATCTAACTAATATTTGTATAATTTTTATAAAGATGAAAAATTTGATTAAACTTCATGAAGTATTATAAACTTTTATTTGAAACAAAATTTCTGGCTAGTCTTTTGTAAAAAAGTGTAAATTCTAACCTTTTAAAAATATGCTAATTATTTCTACCCTTTTGACTTAGCCCATTTTACCAAAATTCAACTAAACTTTGATAATCCTATAGGTAATCTTGAAGCCCTGAACTAATATTTGAACATTTCCCCTCCATGGTGACCAAAAATGGTTAACAAACATCTTGAGGCACATGTCATCCATATTATGGTTTAGGATCATGACCCTAATGTCTCATATTTGATGAAACTAGGGAACCAAAATTTTTTTATGACCCCCTCATTATTTTGGATCATCTATAGTTATTACATATTATTTTTAGTGTTCATTTTAAATGTGATCCTCAACATGGTGGGATAGCCTTAGCCTCTCAAAATAAAGGTTAGGAATAAGTTATTCAAACCCTTGGGGTGTATGTCATGGTGTTTATATTTTAATATCTCTTAAAATCCCTAGTTCGTCTTGCCCTTAGCCTAATTAGAAGATTGAAGGTTTGTTTGGATAAGTGTTTCCATGTTTTGAATTTAAGAAAAATATTAGATTGTAACTTAACTTTTATGATACCCCTTCACTAGGGTTTATAACCTTGAATTCTAAGGTTGGGAATGGGTTTATTTGTGTGTTCTACATGGCCATGTTTGGAGGAAATGATGAATTTAATATATTTGAGTGTGTGCTTGGTTAAGCGTTTTATATTTTTGGTTGTGAGCATAATTTTAAAATTTCTTTGTAACACTTTGTTTATCTTTGTGAAAAAAAACTCCCCTAGGGTTTTGAATTTAGTTTTTCTAAGTGTGTTTGGGATTATGCATTTGAAAACCTTGGACAGACACAAGATTTTTGATGTGTACTGGTGGCCATGTATGGTTAGTATTGGGTGATGACAATGATGCTTATTGATTTATTAAATGATCTTTGTGTTCATGAGGATAATAAGGATGGAACCTCCTTTGAGGTAGTTGGTTTTGAAATTCATGATTTTTGTTGTTTCTCTCTTGTGGAAAATGCAATGAAGCAATTCTATTTTCTTTTGGTTCTTAGGAGTGTTTTGAATACTCTTGCCAATGATTATATGGTTTGGATCTGATTTTTATTTATGTTATTGGTTTATACCTATCTTTTTATTTGGTATTCATTAGACCTATTATGTGTTGTCCATTATTGTGATTCTTGTAAATATCTCTTTGTAATCTTGTATCATATCTCTAGTTGAAATAATTTAACCTTTAAAAAAATATTGGACTTGATAATAATTATTGAATTAAAATTTATTTGTATTTAACCTTTATCAAATATATTGGTCTTGTTACCAACTTGTGACTTCAAACTTATTTTTATTTAACATCTTGTTTACCATGCCTGTAAATATCTCCCAGGTTTTCCACTTTCCATCTTTGTCCTATGAATTAGGGATTATAAAAAATGAAATTAAGTCTTGGTATTTTAATATAAAGGACTTGAGTGTATCAATTATTTAATTATATTTTATTATTATTTCCTTTAAACCCTATATAAAATGATTCATATAACTAAGAATTATTTCTGATTTGAATTTTCTGAATTACACTGATTCATATTATCATTGTCCAAGCCTCATTTATGATTTCATCCATATTCCAAACTTTCAACATCTTATTCTATTTGGGACAAATATTATTATAAAATTTATAATACTAAAAAAATTAATGTGAGATCTTTATTAGAGAATAATTTCCATATTAGTATCTTTAAAATAATCAAATCCTATGAGTTCCCCATATTTTTTTTAATTCTTCTTATAAACAAGAAATATTATTATTATATAGTGCATAATCCCATGTAACTCTATCAACAACCACATCATTGAATGTCCTGAGCATGGAGATATTTTTTGGATTCTTGCATTTAGTCAAGATTGCCAAAACATTTTTTTGTGTAGTCATAATTTATTCTCATTCCCTCTTTCTCTTACTTTTATTAATTGATTTTATTTTATTTTTTTCATATTAGATTTCTAATTTAAACTCTTATATTATGACCATATCTTATTTATACATAATTCTTCATTCAAATTCAATTTTTTGTTTCCAATTTTGATGGTAAGGTCTAGGGAGTCCTTCCTCAGTATCTTGAACATTAATTAAACTTCCAACTATATCATTAGGATTAATAGCCAATATGGTAGAATATAAGTATAGGTTAGATTAATTACCAAAAAAATTATGAGTTATAACAAATGAATGAGATTATATACAATACACTAGGTCAATCGAATCGATTGGATTATTTACAAGAAAAGGGGTTGAAACAACTAGGTTTGAAATAATAGAGGAAACATCAAACAAAGAAGGGGAAATAATATCATCAATAATAAAAATGACTTACTTTATAAAACATTATGATACAATAACTTCATATAATACATTTCCCATTGGGACATTTTCAAAAAGTGATAGACATACTTGGGAAATTTAAGAGGAAACAAAACATGCGTGATTTATTTCTAAATCATCTATAGAATTTGAGAAGTCTACCGTATCTATAATTTTGGGTGTTAGAACAACTTAGGCTTATTTCAAATTCAATTTCTCTATTTAAATCAAAAATTTCATAACTTTACCATCCAACCTTATCCAACCTAATTATGGACTATCGGTTATCAGATACATCCATCAAAACATTATGCTCTAGATGGTGCTAATGTTTATATATAATATTTATTTTATTCCAAATTATATTTAAATAATTATCCACTCATTTGAAATAATCATATGTCCACTATCAATATTATTGGAAATCATGGGGGGAAATTATTACCCTATTATTCTCCAAATAATGAAATTCTAAAAATATCTTCACCTAATGACATAAGAAATTTAGGTATCATATCCTAGTTCTTATGCTTGAAGAGTAGGGATACTTAGATTGATAGTGAGTAATAAATTTACAAAACATCAAAATGACCAGACACATACATGGGTAGGACATTAGGGGTATTGACAACTCATATTATTATCACCATGTTATATTGGAAATAAAACTAGTTTCCATACCTAGAATTGGTTTCCCTCATGGGTGAAGATATTCTAGGTCACTTAGTGTCATGAATGGATTCATGCATAATAGGGAAGAATTCATTGAAAATTATGGCATAACTAGGTCAATGCAAATGATTATACATAATGTTACTAGTGACATGATTTGGATTCCGCTCTAAGAGAGACCAAGGACTAAATAAATTGGGACTAAATGATAATGTATAAAAAATACAGTCAACTAAATAGGAATCCATATGAAAAATCTTTCCTTGATTACATTCTTTGAATTAATTAATGAGATAAAAATAAATCAACTCACCCCAAATAGTGGGTTTCTATTATTTTATAATATTATGGAGTAGGGGCACCCAAAAAATGTCAACATGATTTATTTGAGATGTCTCTAATAATCTATTGAGTATGACCATGGCCTCCTAAAAAGGTACGTTGAAAATTCTAACAAAATGGGTTGTCTTGTTTGTTTCTCCAATAATTGTAGTTCTCACTCCATTTATTCATACTTCATGAACTGTGTTTGCTTTTCCAACCATAAATCTATTATTTTATGTAAATAATATAGGTTTAATTAATCTCAACATTTAATTAAAATCAAATCTGATAACATATGTAATAATTCTCCCACTTTGGGAATAAATTTTACCATTTTTGACCTCCTTGTAGTGGCACACATCAATGATCATTTACTTGCAAGTGAATACTTTTGGTTTGTAATTGATTTGTGTAAATAGGTAATTTTAATTTTATAGGTATGTTCTTCATCAATTTGGTCTTTAATGTCTTTACAATTCTTGAAGAAATAGTATAAGTCATTCTAGTTGCCTTTGGTTCATATTTACAGTACAAAAATAGTATCTCTTATTTCTATTCTAGATATTGAAGCAAATTTTATAGAAGTTATTATCAAACTAAGGGCTTAAATCATAATCTCTATGAAATCAACATGTAACCTAATTTATCTATTTTTATTTTTTTATAAGGACTAAATTATCCACATAATAATAATGTATGATAGGAAAAATTATTTTAGTTGAGAGGAGCTTATCAATTTCCTTGTACATGAGGGTTCATAAACTAGATTCACTAGACGTCTTTGTCTAAAGGGTCAAGCAAATGCATTGAGTGTAATGGTGTGATTCATAACACATGGATTAAATAATTTCAAATATTCAGAGGACCAATCTAGTACCTCCTTAAATTCTATTATAAACTTAATTAATCCCCTTTTTCCTTCCTCAGAACCAATTTGCCCTATATTTACTGTTAGAAGTTTTTCCAAGGCACCTAAATTTTTTTGAGTGTGATATTTCTCAATCAAATCATGAATTTTATTAGTCTTTATAGTGTTGGTGTTGAATATTTTAATTAGTGAAATAATTATTTTTGGAATATTATAGGTTTTTATTTCCAAATTTTCATCTTATTTGTCACACATTAGGTCAATTCTTATTTATCCAAAATCTAATCTTCAAATGAGCCTGAATTGGTAAGAAATTGGATGATTTGTTATTCACCACTAAACATCTAAAAAAACTCAATGTGGTTGGGTGTTTAAGGTGTGGTGACTATTTATATTATAAAAAAATCATTATTTTTTCCCAAGGGTGAAAAATTTGTTACAAATGTGGCTAGAGCATAAATTATTTCATTGTGTTCTTTTAGGATGGAAAAGAAGTTAAAATCTACCAAATTTTCAATGAAGTCTTAAGCCCTATATTTTTAATGGTTAAGGAACATATAATTATGCTAAAAAAATATTATAATCTTTTTAATGATTTAATTATAGTTTCCATATAATTTTAGAATCTTTACACCATCATTTACTAAAACTTTTGGCTTGAGGATCAGATCTTCATTCTATGCTATGTTATTAGTGCATGGGAATTTTAATTGGTAAAAAAAATTATTGACCAATATGATAAATTAAAACTACCATAGTACCTAAGGCTTTTTTACATTGGGCTCCATCAATGTACAAAATCCAAAATTCATATTTTGGGTTAAAGTTAGATTTTTCAATGAAGACCTCTTTAGTGTTTAAAATGAACACACTAGTGTTTATATCTAGTACCCCAAAATTTTCACTCTTTTGGAGATATTAATTAATTACATTTTTGATCTCTTTTAATTCATATTTTATTCATGAAACCCTTCCATGTGAGCCACATGTGTGACAAATCCATGGCTATGTATCCATTTAAAGTTTGAGACTAGTCTCTGCTTGATAATAACCCAAAGTTTAAAGGATTTATATTACTTAAATTTATATATATTTTTAAAATATAGGATCTATGGATAGTTAAATGTGTACATTTTTCATTTCTCCTTTCATAGTCACATTCATTTTGTCTAATTTTACTAATCATGTGGTGAATTTTGCAAGGTTTAGTCCTTGTTTTTTAAAATAGTATGTGGCATGACATTAGTAGATGCTCTTGAATATACCAAATAATTGTGTAGGTTTTCTATAAAAAAATAATTTTAAGTATACATGGGAGAGTCTCTATTGTTACTTTATATGTGACCAATTTGGTGTGGGATAGATTAAATTCTCCCTTTTTTATAGATATATTTAAGGAGCATTTTTTTTCATCCACTTGAGATAATTCATGTAGTGTAATGTTTTCCGTAGAGTTCTTCATTTCTTCCACTATATTATATCTAGACAAGTTAAGAAGACTATCTTGTGTTTGAATGGGTTGGGTGGAAATATTATTCTGAGGACATGGATTTTTATTAGCTTTTAGGTCTATAGATGTAACTTTATTATTATGTATAGTGGATCTAGTGTTGGGAGTTTTACTTCTACTCCTTAATTCATACTTTTTATATTAAAATTATTTTATGGAATTAACTTTATATATATTTTATTCATATTTTTATCATATTCAGATGGAAAATTATAGGTCTCAACCATTAGAGTGGGTGAATAAATTGATGACCCACTATCTTGAGGGGTATCTTGGTTTATTGGTGTGACCTTGTAATTTTCCATCTCTTTCATGAGAATTTTAGAAGTGTTTCAATTTTTTTGATAATATTCTCCATGATAAGTAGTTTGATGGACTCGACACCAAGGGCTAAGGCTATCTCTATAAAATTTATGGCTAATGGTCGATCTGAATGATTTTACATAGGCTTGTTTTTGGTTTATATTGATTATTATTTTTCCAACTTTAGTTATTATTTATATATAATGAATAATTAATTCATTTTGGATCTATCTATCTAAAATTAACCTTTATTTAAAGTTTATTAAAATCATTGGCCAATTTTATCATCATTTTTTGAGTTATTCCTACTAAATTAGAAGTGTAGTATACATTGGGGTTGTGACTTATGTATATTATATTGTTATATACAAATTCAATGCTCAAGTTGCATTTTTTATCAAGTATAATTTTTAAAACTTGTGGTAATTTTGGATTAATAACTATCCATATGTTTTGTATGATGGTTTGAATCAATCATTGTGGCATAATTTGTCTTTCTAAGGTAATTGGTTTTTTTAGGCCTCCAAGTGTAGTTTTAGTAGATATTCTTATAAATATAGAAGTGACCAAGTCTAATAAGTATTAATACATATGAAAATCCATGGGCTAATAGGTCTATGATTCTAAAGAATATAAATATACACTCATTGGAACCTAGAATTGAAATCTATCATAGTTTTAATTACTTCCTTATTAATCATAGAATTTTTCAAAACCTAACACAAAGTTCTAATGATTATCTTTCCTTATAAATGATTCCTAAAATTTTAGTCAATTAGTAATAAATCCAGGTGTAAATTTCAAAATTCAATCATAAGTAAGTCCTTAAAAGTGAAGGTAAAGTGCAACCAAGAAACATCCTAATGTAAACCATCAAGAAGTCTCAAAGAGACCTTTAAAATAACTATATGTTCCTTTATTTTCATTATCCCATCATTTGAGAAATTAGGAAGTTATTTATTAGAGTTTATGGGTAGATCATGAATAACTATAGGGATATTTAGGGTGGTGCCCATTAATCAAGCATCAATTATATTTTTAATAGGTTGACATGATTATTGGAGGTTGGTTATGACTAAGCGAGGGGAAGGTTCTATTTATGTAGATATCTTAAGGATACCTTTATCTCATATGGTTTTCCTATGACTCTCTAGGGGTGATAATAGTTGATTTCTCATTGATGTTGACATACTTATCCTAAGTGAAGTAACTAGGGTAGGTGGCCTTGGGCCCTCCTTATAGTGTAAATCTTAACTTATTGGTCAATGTTTTGGCATGGACATATTTCATTAAGGGTTTTATTGAAAATATCTCCAATTTTAGGATTTTTTTAGTAAATGTCAATGTATAGTTTACTTTATCCTTGAAAGAGACACATGAGGTGTATTTTATGTGCGACTCACATAAACCTTTATTTTTCATCTATAACCCTAGGTCCTCTTGTATGTATTATTATAGTTCTATAAAAAAAGGATATAAATGTGGGTTGAGATAATCTCATCCAAACCTAATTTACTATTTGAACACTATCTACTTACCCAATACTCCAAAGAGAGGATCAAACCACATGTAATTCTACTTTGTTAGGTTAATGTGTATAGGTGCATGTTTAATGAATATAGCCTATGAGTATTTGTACTCAATAATTTTTAAATGGAAGTCTTGGATTACTTTAGAATTGGTAAATACCTTCTAGTGAAAAATTGAAAAATTGGGAGAAATACGACAATCCTCTTGCATGTGTAGTAGCTTATAGATGTGGTTTTGGTAAGTGCAAGATTAATAATAGGTCTATGCCTACTTTTTATTAATCGATAACATATAGGAAAACCCATAGGAATGATTTGAATTTAAACTGTGACCATTTATTAGTATGGGATGAAACTATTATATTCAGATAAAACTATCTAGATGATATGTTTAGAATCTAAAAAATCTATGTACGAGATAAGAACTTTGATATGATGATCTAGAGATATCTTAGTAATATAAATAGATGGTTTGACATGGACTATAGGTTCCCTCTTGGTATTTTTTTATCAACTTGGTAATTTTAAGGTCCTAGTGATCTTGTGGTTTTGAGAGAATGGTGAATAATACTCAAATATGTGTGCACAAGTCATATAGGGTAAATGTAGGATAAAATTGTCATCGCCAAGTATCTTATTCCAGATTTTAGTATCTAAAAAATCCTCCCTTTTATTCTAATATTAAAATTCAATGAAAATACTAGAGTAAAAGGATAAATAAATGTTCCTAAGTGTGTACAACATACTTTGTCTTTTAAAGAAGGCTCCAAATGTGTAAGGTGATCTATGAAAACTGATAATGAACATGTGGTAATAAATGTCCACATTGTGAAAATAT
Source organism: Torreya grandis (assembly GCA_037957365.1). NCBI lineage: Eukaryota > Viridiplantae > Streptophyta > Pinopsida > Cupressales > Taxaceae > Torreya > Torreya grandis. The sequence goes on along the minus strand of JARHVA010001301.1, from coordinate 2,159,369 downwards.
TAAAATGTGTTAATTGGTAATTGAAATTTTAAGAGAAATTAAAGAGTACACATATATGTGTGTGAATCATGTTTCTCTATATATTTTTGGAGATGATGCTTCCTTATTGAAGCATTTAGAGAACTTAAAGAAATTGAGGGTGACCTATCCATAATTTAAAATTTAACTACAGCAAGGACCATGGATTGGAAAACCAACTCCCCCAACCATAATGTAACTAATATAACACTAATATTATAACCTTGATATATAATGTGGGAGCCAAATAATGGGTATTAGAGAAATGGATAGGTTGTTGAGTGATGTAAAATCTCAACTATATTACTCATTTAAACCCAAATCAACTATTGTAGATAGACTTATAGATTCATATGTTTTAACTAACTGGTAATATTTGAATGTGTTTGGAAATAAATGTATAAGTGTAAATGTTCATGGACCAACTCCATTTCCCATGACATTAAATTATATGTTCTAACATTGATATATTATGAAAATATGCATGCATGAAACAACTTCATGCTCCATAATTTGAACTACTTGGTGATAATATGATTTAAAATACCATGAATTAATATGTTATATATATCTCATATCTAGAAAAAAAATTAACTGGAGCCCATATACCCTGTATATAACCCAAAATATGTTTATAATTGGTAAATATACATTATATAAACCACTCCAAACTCTAAGTTTTTTCTAATTGTAACCAAAAATTTGAAATCTATACTCATGTAGGCTTAAGTATCTAAGAAAAATATCACTAATATGTCCCAATTTTGAGGTGAGTAATGTCACATACAATTCATTCATCTCAAAAACAAGTTGACTATAGAATTTTATGTACAAATATATAATCAATTAAAAGCATATATCATGTAGATAATATGTCATCATAGTAAGGACTATAGCATCACATTGCACATGCAACATATGGAATGTAAGGTAATATAAGTGTTATGCCAAGACATATATAGTAATGAATCACACAATAATAAACACTCTAACAAGACTATGATAGAAAATTACATGATATGAATCATGGAACCACATATGAAGATGGAGGTTTTATGTATCATGGTATCTAAAAACTCAATAATTAAAACAAACTCAAAAATCTCAACAATAAATGTCACGTAATAACACATAATGTCATGTATGAGGCCTAGGGGCCATAAATAAGGGAAAATAAATGTCACACACACAATGGCTAATCAGACACATAAAAGGCACAATAAGTTCCACACAATAAAGGATATATATCTAAACACAATAGGAAATAAATGCTACAATAAACAATGCTAAAGAACCAAAATAGGCAAAATAAATGTGACAATAAAAAAGGATAAGGATATATAAAAATTGGTAAATCAATGACACAACAAACAAGGCTAAGGATCCAAAAATAAGGCCAAGGGTCCATATACAATATGCAATCAATGTTAACTTGATATAAAAATTAAACAACATTGAATAAGTATAGAACAAAAATATTATTCTACACCTTATAAATGTTTCCATGTTAAAACATAGGGGATAGCATATCCATGTAACATTGTATAATATATTTTCAATAGCAAGGCATGTATAATCAATCAAGGTAGCTTTTTGACATGGTAAAGGTGAGGTCATAATATAATATAATATATGAATATCATAACCTATGAAAATTTATTCCCCCATCATTGGTATGGCATATTGGGTCATGTGATTTAATTGAGTATTACATTGTGTGTTAGTTGTTAGTATGTTTTTGTGGCATGCATCTTATATGAGACACCCTCTTAGGACTTATATAAATAATTAACATAGAATTAATCTTATGTTGGTAATTAATGTTTTAAATTACTTGTGTTAATGGGTTAGGTGAGTGAGGAGGTTATTTGGTTGATGTATCTTTGGCTCCCATTTTTAAACCAACCTCGAAATCCTATTAAAAAATTATGTGGAGAAATAAAAACATAATGTATATTTTTATGATATAGTTTATTTTAATAAATAAAATATATATTTTTCCTATTATTTACTCATTCACTCTTATTTCATAACATTGGAATCATAATTTTGGTAATGGATCCATGAGGAATAATAATCAACCATGGAAGAGTGTGAATATTTAATGAGGAATTTATTGTGAAAAAAACATGAATAATTTTTCATAATAAGTCTTCATTTTTTTTGTTGTGGTAAGTTTTTGAAGAATCATAAGAAGTTTTTATTTTTATTTTATATATGCTAGTAAGTTTTTAAATTTTGTTGGATATTTTTCATTAAAAAATAATTAAATTTTCTTGAAGGAGAAAGGAGCTGGAATTTTGGAGTAATAATTTTTGAGTTTACTACCGTATGGTGTCTACCTAAAGTTCCATCCATCATTCAAGTGTTGAAAATGACTGGGAAGTAATAAATTATATTAGTTTTTTCCTAATTTATTTAATAAAATTAACATTTAATGTTAAAACAATTCACTTGTGACCACTCCATAGGTACACTTAAGCTATTCTCAATCCTACAATTTTAAACCACTATTCTTCTACTTATATGCATATGACCCTCTATCTTTAGGTACTCTAATATTGAATTTTATTATTCATAATTAAAATATAATATAATTATTATTTTATTGATTCATAATCATATTTTAGTTTTTTCTATTCCTCAGATGAAACCACTCCTTCAGGACAATCTTATAGGCTAGTCATGTTTGAATTTTCTAGTTTCATTCTCCCACAAATGAATGACAAATCATCAAAATTTTAATTTTTTATAATGGGTAATCCCAAAAATTTATTAATATCAATTAAATTAAATACTTAAAATAACACTATATAAGCACATTTTATACCCATTTTTTCACTAGATGGTAAGAGGATCCCAAAATTGTAAATTCTAGATATTCTAACTGCACATCGAGAGGAAAATATATATTCTTCCCAATTAAAAGTATATACATACCAAATATCCTAAGATATGTTTGAACACCAAAATAAGGTCACAAGTCATTATTTCAATCACTTAACTAGACCAATATTACACCATCATATAACATTTCACCAATATTATGCACATGCCACTATAACGTGGGACAATACATGGATTTTTATCATTCTTCGAACTATCTATATTTAGTTAGAACTCAACACATGAGATGTTGAGTTCAAGTAAAACTCCATCCCCATTCCCATTTCTACCACTTTTATATAATTTTTTTCTCTTTATCATTGAGTTAGGGTTTTGAGTGAAGATGAAGGTATACAATGGCTTTTACAATGAAGATAAGATATTTATATATACACACAAGATACATAGGTGAAGGCACACTAATTATAATTTATAGAGATGAAAAAAACTCTAAAGGATGCTAGCACATCCTATAGAAAACTACATAGGCCAACCTAGTCCAAATAACATGGCCTTATCCTAGGATAATGTAGAGCCTTGTTCTTGATTCACAACAACCTCACATAGCCTCACAACCAAATTCCAAACATTTTCATAATCCTATAAACCCTAGTTCTAGCTAAGTCATCCATTCCTTAGTACTTTTCCCTTTCATCATATTTTTAAAAATAGTTAGTTACAAATCATTCATGTGTATTTATTATATATCTTATGCATTCTGATTAATTCATCAGTTTGTATTAATTATATTAATGCTTATTAATCCCTATTTTTTATAAAAAATATTGATGCACCCATTAAAATTACAAAACCATAATCATTCATGTTGCTAGGGTTTCCTTATTTTTATTGTTTCCAATTGTTGTATTTGGGTTTTTAGATTTAGTAAATTATTTGGTCATAACAATGTTTCAAATTTCCATTTCATATTTTATGAAATCTACGAAATGTTTTCTTACCTCTCTCAAAATAAGTGCTAGAGTAAGTGGTACTCAAGTTGAGAATATTAAAATATATTTTTATAAATTATATAAACTAGATAATAATAAGGGTATATTAGGATCTTTAGATCCTAATGAATAGATCAAATATGTATAGTTTCATGATAATGCTTCAAAACATGAACAATATAATCAGGATAATAGTGAATCTCAAGATTAACATTTAGTTCCACATACAAATGATGAATAATCAAATCCTAATAAAGTTCAAGTTACTAATAATTTTTGAAAAATAATTCATGGACCTTATGATTATCATAATATTTTACAAACTCTTTTTGATATTAAAAGTGTAATCATATCTCAATAATTTGAGACATTAACTATTATGGGTTCCTTACATATTTTTACATAACTAAATATAACATTTATACCAACATATACTATGGGGAATACCCAAGGGTTCCCAAAATATCACAATGCTAATACCTAATCAATCACTTTTTACACTACCCTTGGCTAACACACATTTATACCTAATTTAAAATCCATTATGATAAACATTTCATCTCCATAGTCTTCGGTGTTACATTTGAAATAATATGCTTCAAAATTGAATTAGACATTTATCTCATAGAATTTATCGAATGTTCCATTGGCTCAACATATTTTAGCCTGTCCTTTACCACTTGGTTTTGTGTCACCTAGGATTACATTATGTGATGGAAAAAGTGACCCCAAGAAACACTTAAGAGTATTTTACTCATCGTGTTTGGACTATGCATCCAATAATAGGTTATTTAAAAGGTTATTTCCCATGAGTTTAAAAGACTACACTCTAAGATTATGTTATGATTTGCCATATATGTTAGTTAATATATTAAATACTTTGGTGAATTTGTTCCTTGTAAATTTATCAATTAACATAATTTAAAATATTTCATATGTTCATATTGCTCAGCTAAAACAAGAATATAATGAGCCTATCACAAATTATGTATTATAATGTAAGACCATGTTATTTAAAATGATGAAACTTATGGAAGATAAGGAATTGTAAGACATTAAAACTAAGTTTTATTCCACCTATACATGAATATATTATGTTTAATAAGTTTCTATCATTTAATAATTTATGTCACACAATTAAGGAAAGATAGGTTAAGTTGTTAATAATGAATAAGATAAGTATGCAACCAACCCAATTTTTATTTATAATATAAATAGTATGAGTAAACGACCATAAAGGGTGTATCTAAGTGAAAATAAGAGTGATCAAAAGATGATAATGAATGTGGTTTCATAACTTAGTCAACTTATTGTGTTATCTACTCTTCCAAGGAGATCATTTACCAAATTTATATAATCTCTCAATACGTTGTTACATAAATTATTGGAATATCACCGTATATCTCTCCCTCCCATTAAATAGGTTGATATGAGTAAACCTACTCCAAAAGGATTTGTCAAACTATTTTTTAATTTTCATAGAGCACCAAGGCATGCTACCAACACATGTATTAGTTTGAGATATAATATATAATATTTGATAAATGATAACATCACTGATGTGGGTTCATATATTTAAAATACAAAGGCACAAGCTAGTGTGAGTAGAATAATGAATATATTCATTGATCCTTTTCGTAAGAATATAGGTCAATAAATAATAGATATATTAAAAGTATATTACACACATAATACACAACCTCCATCATATTATTATCATCCTCATATAGAGGCACACCATCATTTGAATATAATTATTGGTACATATAATGTTTCAACACCATCTAGACACTTATTACATTCATATAACATTAGATACTATATGATGATTTTGGTTTTCACTCTTTATTCATTCAACCTTACATTAATCGTCAACTTATACATAGTGTTATGGTTAATAATGGTTCAAGTGTGAATATGTGTAATATCACACTTCTTTCCCATTTTAGATACACATATAAGGATATACTTTATACAAAAATGGTAATTAAGGGATTTAATGGCTATGTTCATAGTTATTTTAGTGAGATCACATTACTACTATAGGATGGTCTAGTAGATATGGCCACCAAGTTTTTAAAATTGACTAGTGTATGAGTATTCGATATGTTATTGGGTTGTACTTAGATTTTTCAACTTCATCCAATACCTTCTATAGTACATAGATGTCTGAAATAAATTTTCACTAATGAGGTTATCACAATTCATAGTATTCCATATGAGTACCACATGCAACCAAATGTTATTATTCTTACATAATAGACATTGGTTGAGCAAACTAAAAACATTGAACCTATTCATATAATTCATAATCAATTGGTTAACCTTAAAATAAGATTTATCCTTGAAAATCCACTTATTTAGTGATTTATCATGAATTATATAGAGCCATTCTCTAATTCAATGCATCTTATATTAGTATAATAGAATATTAAGTGTGTTCCATAATGAACACCAACATAGAGTTCTTATACTACATGATTTGTTCTTAAGATTCCTATAATACAAAATACAAACCAATATACACAACATACTACAAATTATCATCATCAAAATGGCACTTATGTTACTAATCCAAATCAATTTTCAAATTTAGAGTTGAGATCAAATACTTCATAGTGGCATGATACTCTCCATTCACAATAGGTATTCCCTCCTATTTTACATACATGATATATTTATTTTGAGGCTCTTATGTGAGTCAATCATTATGTTAATTTTTCAATTATATATATATATATATATATATATACAAAAAATAGAATATCTCAAAAAAATCTAAAAATTAGGACCTATGCATGATATATGTAGCTCATTTACATCAGTTTATTTGTGTTTTAATATATGAAATACTTATATATATCCATTTTATATAAAACATGTTTCACAAGTGTACTTGAATGAGTTATAAAACATATAGGTTATCACTTTTAGATGCAGTTTCAAGTGATGATATTGTCTCAGACCCAAAAAACTTTACACAAATAAAACCACACTTTTATAGACATTCACGCA
>JARHVA010001301.1:2005000-2147500 GCA_037957365.1 Torreya grandis | reverse complement strand
ATTATCGAGCATCAGGGTAAAAGTAACATACAAATTCAAGACATTATCTTGAGAGATGAATTTATGTATTTTATCATTTTAGTGATAGTTATTATATTGCATTATAAGTATGTAAGGTTAGAGGGGATGAGCATGCATAATAGGATGTTCATCATTCATGATACAATCTATGGATCATGATGTTTGTGAAGTAACATAATTTAACCATTACTAAGATGTACAGTGTGCCAATTTGAAGGTTTGAAAAAGACTATGGATGAATTCATTATCATGTTGCTTTTGATAATCTTTTAACCCCCTTTAGATCAAAGATTTTTGTTGGGTCATGTGATCTAAATGAATGTTATATTGTGTGTTAGTTTATATTATGTTATACATTAAATGCATCTCATATGATATACCTCCTCCGGAATTATATAGATAAGTTCATATAGTATTAATGCTATGTTGTTAATTAATTTATTTCTTTAATTACTTGTGTTGATGAGTTAAGTGAGTCAAGAGTTTATTTGGTTGATCGAATATTGATTATATATGCAAACCAACCTCAAAAGCCTATTAAAATAATGTTTGGAGAAATGAAAATGTAACAAAATTTTTCACCATATATCTTATTTTAATAAAATAAAATATATAATTTTCTTGTTATCTATTTGTACACTTTAAGTTCCTAACATGGCCCCTAGGTATAGGAAAAATCTAGCAAATATGTATTCATGTATAATATACATGCCTTAAATTCACTCATATACCACATGAAATGCATGTGTGTATAAAAGAGAATATGTAATTTACCAACATTTGATAAATACAAATGTAAATGTAGTAAACTAGTAACCATGCTATACTTAGGTCTTGATTTTGTATATTTGGAATATTTACAATTTTTTTCCTTACTTTTTAGAATATTTTCTCAAGGTAGATGATAACTAATAAACCAATTTATGGGATGGTCATGAGGAGGACTAGTACAACATAGGTTGGGTCACCTAACAAGAATAAATGGTGTGATATTGAAATACATAGGAATATAAATATGAATTTGCATATGAAAAGTGATCTCACATTATACTAGAACCCTCATCATTATCATCATACATAGTGGCCCATATATGATGAATGACTTGAGGGTGGAACATATCATGTAAAAAAATTAAACCATAGGAGAATCTTGTACCTTTATTTAATGTGGAATACACTAAAGTATCACTAAATATAATCTAGGAGGTGGAGTGAATAATATTTGTCTCCAATCTTGAATGACACTCATAGATATTGGATGTTGTACTATTGGCCATATAGTAAATTCAAATACTCTCTTGTAAATAGTGTACATATAATGAACCTGAGTAGACTATATAACTAAATGTGTATAATGGATTGGAATATGTGTAGTATATATCTTTTAAATTGGTACTAATTAGGTGTAGTAAATGATGCAAGACAATGATCCTGAATTTGAGTAGTAACTATCTTGGGAGATTAAAACTACACAAGTGTACCAACTATATCTAAAGATTAAAGTTATGAATGTGTAACAACCAATTATGGAGGTGGTGGGGGTTGTGTAGGAACTACTTGTGTCATAATGAGATATTCATATAAAATACCTAGAATTTTTACCACCCTATTGTAATGTATATATGGTGTAAGTGAACTCATATAAATTCTAAACTTTTCCAAAGATATTAGTCTCTTTGTAACATCCCCATTGGGATTTACTATAATAATGTAATAATTTTTTTCTAATTTAATTCCATGTACTATTTGATTAGATTTCACCATGAGAATATAATTAGTGACCCTAGTATAACACGCTAAGTATGTTACCCATAAATAAACATGTAACATCTATTAGTTACTGATCACTAACATCATATAAAATAAAACATAACTATATATAGAAATTAATTACATATTTCCATCCATGGCTGGTACAATAACATAGCCACTACTATCAATACAATGAGTAAATAATTACATTTCCATCAAAAATAATGTTTCAATAATAAACACAATAAAAGATACAAGTCTCCATGGAGCATGAGTCTCACCAACTCCAGTATCTATGGTAATCTCAAGTGTAATCTACAAATAAGTAATACTTTGGAAAAGGAGAGCATCATTCGCGCACTTTTCCACACCAACCATAAACCATCTATCCCCTGCATAATCCCTAAATTAAGGAATATCCCTCTCTTCATATATGGGTAGATAATGATGGTGTAGGAATCCAGAGAGACAATCTAGTACCCATGTGTTGTAAGATATCTAATATATGATGTGTACCATAAAGAAAATATGTTCTAACATGAAATCATACAAACATGTAAATCATAAATATGAAATGACAATGTTTAAATAAACATTAATTTGTTCAAAGTTTTCAAATAGTTAATGATCTCTAAGATTAGTCAAATTCATACACACCACTTGATTGGATTACTTTCATTTGGCATTGGTGATGCTAAGTAAGCTAGTAAAGTTTGTCTCACTACTTATTTAGTACTAGGAATGTGATATTTGGTTAATAAAAAATATAACCAATGGATTCAAACATATTACTTCTTATTAGTAGGCATAAAACATGCTTAATACATGAATAACAAAAAACACATACATTTAATCCATCAAATGTATGCAATAAATCTCTACTATATTATTTGTCACATAAATAGTAAACATAAATAAATACAATCTATACCAACTATGTATAATTTAAACTGCATGTTTCTAATTAACTCAAAAGTATTACATCTATGATAATAAACATATCATAATTTATTTTTCATATACACATTTCTAAAATAACAACAATCTAGTCATTAAATTTCAGAGATCAAATATCTCATTAATAAATTCTTAACTCACATGAAACATAATCTTTCATTGATATAAATTTTTGTAATTTTAAGTGGTTGTATGTGTATAATCAAGGTTCCCTATCCCTCAAGATTTTATGACTTAATTTAATAGTCATCAAGAACTATAATTACAAGCACACATCCCCATGTATAAATATATGTGTATGGGTACCTTAGTTCTTCATACAAATATATTTCATTTATACATGCAAATGCACATATTAAATATATACATAATATGTACCACATACAAGTATTCAATCACATATACAAATACTATATATAAATATTGTTCTATATTGAACTAATAGTAATTTATATTTTTAACAAGAACTTCATATGATTCTAACAAACCATTATAATTTACCTATTCACAAAATATATTCATGATTCATCATATTATATCAACATTCATGAAACCCCTATTTTTACTTATCTCATTTTAAATTCATATCCTAGTTCTGATACAAAACCATTCAAGTCTTTTACCCTATTTTTCCCTAACTCGAGTCATTAAACTATATAACTTTCCTGAATTGTTGATAAATAGAGTACTATAATCAATAGACTATTCATATCTATATTCTACTTTTTTTTACCTACAATAGGTTTTATACTTTTTCAAGTTTCATATGTATCAAATAAATCAAGTCAACATCCAATCTCAATTCATTCTGAACCATATAACAACATACCTTTACATTATTTGTATACGTATTTGAACCTTTCAAAATCTATGCATTAGTTCAAATACATTAACATATATATCATTAAAAGTTTGAATTTGTCAACTTTTATATGTATACAAACTCATTCTTAGTTATTCTATAACATGATACATGTTTCAATATAGAAATTTCACCTAATATCCTTTCACATAAATGATATATAAGCTATATGCCCTATATATATATGTATGTAAAAATCGAGTTATATTGTTTTCCAATTTGACGCTATTATCCACTATATGTATATGCTATTAAACATAAAAATAAATATAATAGTCACTTCAAAAATTTATTTATTATGAATATGGAGTTGGTATAATTCTTAACCACTCACTATGCCCACTATAGGATTTGGTTTGTTTTATCCTCAACTAATTTACATAGATTTAGTTATCATACAAGGATTCATATGAATCTGTACTCAGTCCTTTTTTATATAGGATCTTGGCTTTGAGAATAATTGAACACAGTCTATACATATATGTTAATAGTTTTTATAAACATATGTACAAAGTTCATTTTCATGGACTATATCCCTTTATGAATTTCATAGAGAGCTAACACAGAATTTCACTAACATTTAATTTATTCATCATACTAACTTAGACTTCATATTTTTACCCCCACCCAATAAATTCAAAGTATATACACATAATCATGGGTATATATATATATATATATATATATATATATATATATATATATATATATATATATATATATATATAATAGGGGTTTTCAAAACAAAACTTAGTCATAGTATATATTTAAAAACATCTGTCAAAGCCTTATAATTATTTAAATTGGGCATATTTCCATCACACAAAATAAATCCATTCAACCCTTACAATTTACATACACATAAAATTAGTTTTAATTCCATAAGGAACTTAAGGGATATAGGTTTATTTAGCTGGATGGTTGAGCCATCCACAGGGCTAAGCCTATATCAATTTGAAAATGCAAATAAATTCCAAAAACCCTAAGAGATATTTACATACATAGATTATTCTTATTTTCAAACAATAATTAAATACATCACCAACCTTATAATAACTTCCATGTGACACTGTATAAAATAGAATAATCCTTCTATACTTCATTTTGCTCCTTCTTCTCTTCATGATTTGTCCTTTCTTATCTAATGAAAATGCAAATCAATTCCAAAAACCCTAAGAGATATTTACATACATATATTTTTCTTGTTTTCAAACAATAATTAAATACATCACCAACCTTATAATAACTTCCATATGACACTATATAAAATAGAATAATCCTTCTCTACTTCATTTTGATCCTTCTTCTCTTCATGATTTGTCCTTTCTTATCCTCCTTCTATTGTGTCGTTCCCTTCTCCTTTTCCCTTCTTATCATTTTTTTTCCATTGACCTAACTCTTCATCCAATGCATGTAACTATTGCATTAAACTCATAGTGTTTCTATTGTTCCACAATGAATGATTCCTAATTATATGTGAAATTTTTAATTAATCCAAGTTAAATCTATTTTGACATAACCAAGAAAGCCCTAATTCTATTAAACTTTCCCCAAAACATTTTAATCATTTTTTTAACTCTTTTAATTTTTGGATGGTCTAGTGATGTTACATGCTCATGTTTCAAATTCAAAAAAGTCCACTATTGATATCATTGCTTAGTGATAACTAACACTTTGTAAGCCACCATGGTCTATTCATGAGAATAACGACTAGGTTTAGTTCATAAGATAGCTTAGGATATTAATTTAATATTTATAATAACTTAGCAGAAGTAATCACTCATTATGAATTTAAATAATAAAGTGATTAGTATAAAGTCAATAATATTATTTTAATCTGAAATGGTAAATCAAACAAATACTATACCAAAACATAATGGTACTATAATAATGTAATCATTGTTATTACTAATTTATAAGACTATCCAATGTCTTTAGTTATATTTATATAATAAGGCATTAATCCATATAATGATATATCTTGAATATCATACTAATAACTAGTTAATGTTCTAAAACTTTACAAAGATATTCTAGTTAGTCTATAGATAGTAGTAAATAGATACTATTCATTTATATTTACTTTCTTGAAATGTATTAGTATTAACAATCATGAATATTATAACTCAGCATGATCAAAATAAGAATTATACATTTAATCTACGTATAACAGCTATAATATAACCACACAAAATTAGATAATCATAAGCATTAAATTAAAATAACACACATAATAAATTATATAAATGTAGATTACATCAAAGAAATACTAAAGATAACAAATCAAACAATGCATATAATGAGTGCTATTTATCATAGTGTGTGTAAGGGTTTTAGTCATTCCTATATCATCCCCCAATACCTCCATCTATGTCATACTCTTAGATGATGCTCTTCCTCTATCATGCTCTAAGGGATGAATATGTCCTACATCTAAATCACAAAAACAAGGTAGTTAGCCCATAACATCATGATATATATCATAAAATACTATTGTAATAACTAATCAACACGATCATATTGTAAGTAATATATAATATAACTAACTCGTATAACTAAATTCATGTAATCAAAGTAACATAAAACTGTCCCATAAAAACATATGAATTAAATCTTAGTTAAATAGTAATTTATAAATTTAATAATAATAATAATCCACAAATAAGTAGGTAAATTAGCTTAGTGGGAAATCAGGATGTGACATCCTTCCCCCTAAAACTAGTCATCATCTTGGTGACACTTATTCAAACACTAGTTATGAATTAAAAACATTATTCAATATAAAAATAACATAATTTGAAGCTTTTAATCAAGCAAACAAATATGTAAATAACATGTAGAACTCATCATAGTCTTTGCAAGTAGCACTATCCTTAGAGTATTGGTCTTACAAGACCTTGCACTATGATACTTATCTATTATGTAAATGAAGTTTGTGAGTGTCAATTACTCTAATTGGTTCTATCATGACCACCTGAGGATCCAAGACCTACAAAACATTCCAATCCAACTCATATGAATGATCAAATATATAGTTTTTAAGATAAGATACATGTAAGACATTATGCAATAGAGCTAGGGCTGGTGGCAATATAAGCCTATATGCTATAGGATTGACTACTTCCAAAACCTCAAAGGGTCCCACATATCTCAGTGAAATTTTCATTGACTTCCTAAATTTAATCAAGCTCTTTTATGGTTTAACCCACAAGAACACCTTATCACCTACTAAAAACTACCTAGTTATTCTCTTTAGAATGCACAACTCTTTTTATTATCATTAGCCTTAACCAACCTCTACTTGATTGATCTAACTTGATCATCCATTTCTTAAATCATCTCAGGTCTAAAGACTACCATGTCTTCTAACTTGTCCCAGTTGATTGGTTTCCTTCACTTGCTTACATATAATGCTTCAAATAGTGCCATATTTAAAGTTTATTGGTATGAGTTATTGTAAGCAAACTCAACCAATGGAAGGTACTCCTCCCACTTGTATTGTAAATAAATATGAAGGAGATCCTCTAACACCTAATTAACTCTCTTAGTCTGACCATCAATCTATGGGTGATATGTATTTTTGAAGTTTAATTACATACCCAAGGCTAAATTCAAAGTTGACCAAAACCTAGAAGTCATCCTTGAATCAAGATATGAAATTATCTTCACTAGAAATCAATGCAATCGATACACTTCCTTCATGACCCTCTTCACAAAAGTAAGTACATCATCTATCGAATTTCCTGGTATAAAATGAGCTACCCTGATTAGTTTATCAACTACAACCAAGATCATGTAATGCATGTTCCATGACATTGGTAAACCTTGGACAAAGTCCATATTGATCACTTACTACTTCCATGTTGGTATTTCATGTGGATACAACAATCCAACTCGATACACATGTTTAGATTTTACACACTAAAATTCCAAACAATGAGACATAAATTCCATTGCATCTTTCTTGATTCCATTCTAGAAATAAATTGGTCTAAACTCTACCATAGGCTTGGTTACCCCTAGATTTCCTGAATATGGGGCATTGTGTAGTTCCTTTAGTACTATGCTCCTTAGATTCTCCCTATCCGGTATATAAAACCCTCCATTTTATCAAAAAAGACCATTATTTTATATTATGTATCCTTTATAAATAGGATTCTAAGCATTCTTAGATAATTTTTCCTAATTTAATAGTAAAATTCATCTCTTGATGAGATTTTGACCACTTTATCCCTAAAATTACTCATAATAGTATCCATGATTATAATGTACCTCCTACGAATTTAGGCATCAACTACTCTATTTTCTTTACCTTTGATGTAGTTGATATTGAAATCATAATTAGACAATATTTATAAACAACACATTTGATGAACATTTAGATTTGGTTGGGTAAAGATATAAATGAGTCCTAAGTTATTAGTTTTGAGCTCAAATAGTTTTCCCAATAAATAATTCCTCCAAACTTTCAAATCATGCACAATTGATTTAAGTTCTAGGTCATCAGGGGTATATTTCACATCATAAGCTTTGTCTTCCTTGATTCATAGGCCACCACTACACCATCCTTCATAAGGACTCATCTAATTCCACACTTAGATACACCTATGATCACTGAGAATTGACCATAGGGATAAATATTTAGCATTATCATGAATTCTTGAGTTTTGAATTTGATTTTATCATTGATGTAAAAGGTTCTTATGAAGATGTATGATAAAAAAAATCTTTGAGGTACGTGTATGATGAGTTATGATGCCATTAGAGTGAGTGTTGTTGCTATGAGAGAGAGTGTAATCATGGTGAATGATTTTGATGTCATGTAATTATTTTGAGGATGGTATATAGATGATCAAGGTCAGTTAGCTATGTTATGTGTCAAAGTTGCTTGGTAGAGTGTTGGTGAGAGAAACATTAGTTTAGTTGGTAGTGAATTATGTCAAGGCACATAAGAGTGTTTTATTGATGTCAATTTTCATAAGTGGTGTGAGCATAGAAGGCATAGGTCAAGGTGTCAAAGGTGTTTGGGTGCATTGGAATCTTGAGTCTAGTCATAGCATGGTAGAGGTATGAGAGTAGTGATATGAGTGTTCTTATGTCAGCTTGAGTGTTATATTTAAGGTGAGATTATTGATCATTGTCTTCTCTATTGATTAGTGATCAAGATTGATATCAAGGAGAATCTTGTGAAGATGCATCTTTCATAAGGTATATGTCAAAGGTGAATAGATATAGTTGGTAGAGTTTAGTTGGTAGTTATTAAGTGCATGGAAGAGTTGTCATGAGTGAGGTCATTCATGAAATAAAGAGTGTTTTCATGAGAAAGAAGTGTGTTGTCATGAAAGAAAAGAGTGTTGTTAGTTGTGTGAAATGTGAAAAGGTGATCAAGTACATATTGATAGTATGTGATGTGACCAAGTCATTTTTGAAAGAGATAATTTTAAGACAAATAATGTCTTATATCTTTGGTTTAGGTCAAGTATGGAAGGTATAGGACATACCAAGCATAGTTATGTTATGAAGAGGCATGTGGATGGTGATCATGAATATATATGTGTAGAGGTATGACA
This sequence comes from Torreya grandis, assembly GCA_037957365.1. Classification (NCBI taxonomy): domain Eukaryota; kingdom Viridiplantae; phylum Streptophyta; class Pinopsida; order Cupressales; family Taxaceae; genus Torreya; species Torreya grandis. Next base: position 2,138,338 of record JARHVA010001301.1, on the reverse strand, counting down.
TTGTTTGAGGAGAATTTAAGGCATGTGATCAAGGTTATAGGCATCAAGGAGAGTTATAATATGAGACTACAGGGGTAGGACCTTCAGTCCAAGTCTGTAACTAGACCAGCCCTAGCCCTTGCTTGGCCTAATGAGGTATCGTGATTTGTTGTCAAGGTATTTGAAGGATGTATGTAATTGTTTAATAATGAGATATGTTTTATGGAATGAGAGTGAGATGTTGATAATTATAGTGAGGTTTTGAGATCATGAAAATAAGCATGGAGGTCAAGTGCTTAAGTAGACTAAGACTAGTCATGGCATGTAAAATCCTTATGAGAAAGTATAAGTTTTGTGACTTGGTATGATGGATTAAAAGAGGCATGAGAGGTTGTATGAGTTTTATTTATAATGTTTATGAGGGATATAGTGCATTTATAATGGTATGAAGGTGTGTTTATATGTCTAATGTAGCATGAAGACCATGATGTAGAGAGAGAGAGTATGGCCTAATGGGGTATTAGGTTATATTTCCAAGGAAATTATGGATAGGTGAGTGTTTTAAAAAGTATGTAATGTTGTTTAAAGTATGTTTACCAAGTTTTAGGTCATGGTTTGTAGGATAAGGCATGATTTTTTTTGTAGGTCTCTCGAGTGCTCTAAATAAAGGGTTCTCAACTCAAGAGGATTTTCTTGTGATCATCATCTTGTTAAACCTTTTCATGGAAAAATAATAAATTAATGTATATGGGGATGGGTTATAGATAAAAATTACATGCATTAGTTTTTTTTATTTAGGGGGTATTCTTTATGAATAATCATTAATAGTGGAAGTGTGTTTAAACCCTCTTATAACCCTAATGAAGACCTGATATTGGAGATTTTACTCTAGAGTGCTCAAGATGGATTGGTATGGATATATGAGTTATTGGAGGTTGTATTTAAAAATCCCATGCACCTCCATGTATAATTTATTTTTTAGGTGTGTGAGTATAACCTATATGAAAGTGTTAATTTCTTAGAGATTTATTGTAGTAATCAGAGTTTACCAAGTCAAAGTATGAAAATAGATGGAGGATAAATAGTAAGACATTTATTTTATGTCCATGAATTTTTATATGTATGTTTAAATATTTAAGAGTACAAATTTTATGATCCAAGTGGGCTCATTTCTAATAGGCCTAATAGAGAAAAATATGCAAAACCCAAGCAATGATGAGAAGATGATTCTTGATGCATTTCCATGAAAGAGTGATGGATTGAAGTGCATGGAAAGGTTTTTTGGGGATTTAATGTCCTATTAATTATTGATATATGGTTTGGAAGTCAGGTATAGAGGTTGAAAAGTTGAATCCAAAATGGCTTATCTAGTTTTGGTGTGACTGTGAGGAGAGAGGTCAAAATATTGGTTTGCAAGACCAATATTTTAATTTAGACCATATTGATTTTGTATTTAAATATGGTTTTTAAATGTCAAAGAATAATTTTCAGGTATTTTAATTCTTTTAAATTCCTTATACATGTGTTATAAGTTTAAGTTTTCATAACTATGTTTTTGATAGTTTTGGTGGTTCTGAGTAAGCAAGTTGCAGGAGAGTTCTTGATCCTTTATGTCCTGAGTTGAAGTGCTTAAACAATATGATGATGAAAAAGAATTCATGTAGTTTTTTTATATGTAATTTATTTCCATGTTTTTTATCTAATTTGTGTTTAATCTTCAGTATTTCAAGATAGACTTTTTGGGTATGTGAAGGCCTAACTGTGAACAGTAGTAATGGTCTCCTTCAAGTGATGGTTGGTTTTAAAAAGTGTTATGGAGACTTCAAGAGATTATAAAGGATATATTTGAGTAATATATAAAAATTTACTTATTTTTTAAGGAAAATTTTGTTGAAAGAAGAACAAAAGATGACATGTTTTAAAGAAGGCCTAATGGAATTAGATCTCCAAGAGACCTAAAGAAGGATTTAGTCTATTTGAGTTATGAGTGAACTAATTTAATTATTGATTAATGTTTTTATAATTTATTAAGGCCTATTGTGTGGAAAATATAAGTGATCAAGTGTGTGTGGCTGACCAAAGGGTGTATGATCAAGAACCTAGTATAAGAACAAGGCTAATTAGGCCAATTTGGGCTAGTTGAAGTTCTGGATGTATGAGTGAATGATAAAAAATATTTAATAATAGGAGGTATTATATACCATAAAAATGAGTGTATATTCCTTTAATTTAGGTCTAATAGTGTTTATATCTATGAATATCAAGGTCATATGACCTAATCAGTATTAAAGATACCTAGTTGGGCGAAGAAGCCTAGAGTTATTTTTGAAAGGGTTAAAGAGTGTGGATAAAAATAGTGATAATAATATATTGGGTGAGAAAAAAGGTGTTATAAAGGTGATAAAATCAATTATATGGCTCATTTAGTGCTGAGTCATCTATGGGGGTTTGTACCTCCTTGCAAGTGGGTGCTTGGATAGTTGGGGTTAATGATCCATGTGGAGTTGGTGCTTCACTAAATATTGGTTTTTATATTATATTAATATATTAAATTTATATATATTAGTGGTTTTTATTCCCTTTAAGGGTTTCCCACATATATGATATGTTATCTTGTTTCATGCTCTTGTATGGTTTCTTATGCTTGCTAGATCTATATTTTTATATGAATGGATCATGAATGTTAAGTTGAATTAAATTAATGTTTTTAAGACTAATTCACCCCCACCCTTCTCATTAATTATGATTACAATAATTGGTATTATATCAGGTCCTTTAAATTAGGCCTAACAACTTGAAGGTGAACCTAAGAAGCAAAAGCATGGATTGTGATGATGATAATGTTTATTATGATAACAATGAAGATATTTTTAGTTAACAAGATAAGTATATAAGAAAAAGGTTTAATAATTCATATAAGGTAAGTAATAATAGTGTTTATAATGATGATAATGAATATGTTGATCAAATTGGCAATGGAGTTCTATTCTCGGCTAAAGAAGCAGTTTGTTCCAAGGAAGAAGACAACATGTATGATGAAGTCTACTATGATAATAAAGGAGAATATGAAGTAGATCTTGAAACTAAGCTCATAATTACCTTAGATTATTTTATGTACCAAAATAAGAGGAAGAATGAGTTGAGATCTGGTCAAGGATCTTAAAGAACAAATATGTACCTTAAAGAGTGATTGGGTCAAAGAATCCAAAAGGGATGAGAAGATCACCAAGGATCTCAAGAATCAATTATAAGGTGTCAATACAAGGTTTAAAAAAAAATAAGTTGAGTATGATCAATTGAAGATAGAGTTAGTTTCCTTAAAGGTTGAGCATGAACATCTCATAGATAAGATGAGCAAGGTTGAGAAAGAATGTGATAAGTTAGAACAAGTTAAGAGTACCAACTTGAAAGTTAACATGAAAAGACCAATTATGCAATCCAATGCTATGAGGTATTCCAATTCTTTGATGGTTATTATTTTACTTTCCATATCTTTGGTCATAGATCAAGTGATTCTAGAATGGTCTCAAGGGATGAATTATCATGGTATTATTGGAGGAGTGATCAATCTAGATGTAAGTACAATAATTCTATTTATTTGAAATGTCATAATATTGGTCATACTATAAAGGATTGCAAGATGAGGCATTTGAGGAATATCATTAAAGATAGGAAGGTGTCTAGTTATGCCACTAAGAAGTGTATCAAGAAGTCAAATCCTGTAGAGAATGTAGAGAAGGAATAAAATAATAAAAGAGACAAGATAAAATCATCTCATTGAAGAAGAGTATTATAGTAAAATTAAGGTTTGAAACTCCTAAAGTGCAATAGAAAGAACAAACCAAGGTATGGAAGACAAAGATAATCAAAGTGAGTTATGACTAGTCCATAACTAAGGTGGACTATTTTCTAAGGTAGATTATGGATCATAAGTGAAAGAATGACAAGAACACTTTTAATTTTTTATATATTGACAAGGTAGTCAAAGAGAAGAAGGATGACAAGGTGAATGAGTCAATTGCTTTAGTCAAGCCTAAGTGGATTATAAAGAGAGACTATCAATCTCATGATTTTAAGATGGTTGAGAAGAGTGGATTAGAGATCTAGGAATATCCTAAGTTCATGGTGTTTTAGTGCCCTATGAAATGGGGTGGACAATTAGGCTTTATGGATACATAATTATATAACTATAAGCATGAGATTATAGTCAAATAAGGTTTCATCTTGATAAGATTCTAGGTTTTTGTGTTATAAGAAAGGAGATGAAGATGGATATTATCCATTCCTATGTTTGTAGATTTGAGGTTTGAAGTGTATCAGGTATCATGATAGGATATATAATGTTGACATCAATTATTTGAGGTCAAAGTGTAGTCAATTGGTAAATGAGAGGTAAGATTTTTGGTATCTATTTATGTGAGTATTTGAGATTGATCTATGTTAACAAGGAGTATTAGTGTCAAGATGTTTGAAGGAAGATGAGGATGATTTAAGAGTCCTATTGACTCATATGTTGAAATGTGAAGACAAAAAGGAAGTCCCTAATTTTTTAGTTGGTGTTAAGTGTGTGGTAGCCTATTGTGTGATCAAGAGTTTGATATTATTTAGCCTAGTGTGTGATCAAGAATTTAATCTTTTTCAGTCATGTCAAGGAAGTTAAGTGATCTTGAGTTCAAGGTTAATTTAAATGAGATAATATTTGGTCTAAGGGAGATCTTGGGATCTCTAAGTTATTTACTAGAAGAGTGGTTGCTTTTTATATCAAAATAGAGGTATGCATGGAGTTAAGGGGAGAATGTGTTTGAGATGATTCATACATTTTTGTTGTTGAGTTTTTTGATGGATCAATTGGGAGAATGATCTAAAAAGGGAAGATAGTTTATAATGAGGGAGAAGTGACTTGATTGAGAGTATTTGATGAGATTGGTTACCTTGGGTGGTTGTCATAGTTTTTAAAGATTATTTGACATCTAGTGTCTTTGAGCAGTAGTATCAGCTCAGGGGGAAAAAGTGTGATTCTAGTAGTTGCAAGTTACCCTTTATCATTAATGTCAAAGGGGAAGAAAGATAAAAAAGGGAGAGAAGCACTAAGATTCATATCTAGAAGATGGTTGACATCAAGAATGGTTAACATAGTTTTACTAGTGTGTTTGCCATCAATGATAAAGGGGGAGATCATTGAGCATTGTCATTTATTGTTGATTTTTGGCATTGATGTTAACATTGATCTCAAAGGTTCTTGTGAAGATGCATGGTTAGGTAAGCTTTGAGGTATGTTTATGATGAGTTCTTATACTAGTATAGTCAGTGTTGTTTCTATCAGAGAAAGTGTAATCATGGTGAATGAGGTTGGTGTCATGTAGTTATTTTGAGGATGGTATCTAGATGATCAAGGCTAGTTGGATGTGTGATGTGTCAAAGTTGATTGGAAAAGTGTTGGTGAGAGCAAGATTAGTTTAGTTGGTAGTGAGTTATGTCAAGGCACATAAGAGTGTTACATTGATGATAATTATCATAAGTGCTGTGAGAATGGAAGGAAAAGGTCAAGGTTTCAAAGGTGTTCACATGCATTGGAATCTTGAGTCTAGTCATGGCATTATATAGGTATGAGAACAATGATATGAGTGTGTTATGAGTATTCTTATATCAACTTGAGTGATATCTTCAAGGTAAGATTATTGAAAATTATCTTCTCTATTTATTAGTGAACAAGATTGATATCAAGGAGAATCTTGTGAAGATGAATCTTACATAAGATGGATGTAAAAGGTGAATGGATATAGTTGGAAAAGTGTAGTTGGCAATGACTAGGTGCATGGAAGAGTTGTCATGAGTGAGGTCATTCATGAAAGAAAGAGTGTTTTCATGAGAGATAAGTGTGTGGTCATGAGAGAATAGAGTGTTATTGGTAGTGTGAAATGTGACAAGGTGATCAAGTACATATTGATAGTATGTGATGTGACAATTTCATTTTTGAAAGAGATAATTTTAATATAACTAATGTCTTAGATCATTGGTACAGGTCAAGCATAGAAGGTATATTGCATAACAAGCATAGTCATGCCATGAAAAGGCATGTGCATGGTGACCATGAAGATGTATGTATAGAGGTATGACATTATCTGAGAAGTATATAAGGCATGTGATAAATGTGTATAGGCATAAAGGAGAGTTATAAGGGTAATACCTTCAGTCCAAGTCTACAACTAGACTAGTCCTAGACCCTGCCTAGCCTAATAAAGTATGATGATCTATTTTCAAGGAATGTGAAGGATGTATGGTAGTTTTTAAGCATGATAGAGGTTTTATGGAATGAGAGTGATATGTTGAGCATGATAGTGAGGTGTTGAGAGCATGAAAATAGGCATGGAGGTCAAGTACTTAAGTAGCCTAAGACTAGTCATGGCATGTAAAGTATGAGTATGGTTACTTGGTAAGATGGATGCACAGAGGCATTATATGTTGTATGAGGTTTATTTAGCATGTAATGAAGTGTATAGTGCATTGGTACTGGCATAAAGGTGTGTTTACATGTCTAAAGTAGCATGAAGATCATGATGTAGAGGGAGAGTAAGGCCTAGTGGGGTATGAGGTTTTGTTTACAATGAAAGTATCGACAAGTGAGTGTTTTTATAAGTGTGTCATGTTTTTTTAAGTATTTTTACTAAGTTTTATGTCATGTTTTTCAAGACAAGGCATGAAAATTTGTTTGAAGGTCTCTTGAGTGCTTAGAATGAAGGTTTATCAACTCAAGAAGGACTTTCTTGTGCTCATCATCTCATCAAAACTTTGTATGGGAATTTAAGATATTTGTTGTATATTGGGAAGTTTCATATATTAAAATTACAATAATTAGTTTTTGGATTGAATAGATATGATTTATGAATAATTTTTAACAATGAAAGTGTGTTTAAACCCTCTTAGAATCCGAATGAAGACCCAATGTTGGAGATTATCTTATAGAGTGATCATGATGGATTGGTATGGATAGATAAGTGATTATAGGTTGTATTAAATTATATTAGGAACCTCCAGGTGTGATTTAGTTATCAGGTGTGTAAGTATACCCTATATAAAAGTGTTAATTTTTTGAAGATTTGATGTAAAAGTTAGAGTTAACCAAGTCAAAGTATGAGAATGGATGGAGGATGAATATTGAGACATGTATTTTATGTACATGAAGTTTTATGGGTTTGTTCTAGTATTTAAGAGTGAAAATTTGGTGATCCAAGTGGGTTAGTCGATAACAAGCCTAATAGAGCAAAATGTACAAAACCTAAGCAGTGATGAGAAAATGGTTATTGATGTGTTTTCAAGAAAGAGTGATGGATTTAAGTGCATGAAAATGTTGTTTGGGAACTTTATTTCCTATTAATTATTATTATATGGTTTGGAATTTAGGTATAGAGGTTAAAAATTTGAAGCCAAAATGGCTTATCTTGTTTTGGTGTGATTGTGAGGAGAGAGATCAAAAGATTGGTCTACAATACTGATATTTGACATTAGAACATATTTATTTTGTATTTAAAGATGGTATGGAAATGTAAAATAATAATGTTCATGTATTTTAATTCTTTTAAAGTCCCTATAAAAGTGTTATAAGTTTAAGTTTTCATAATTATGTTTTTGACAATTCTGGTAGTTCTGAGCAAGCAAGTTGTGGAAGAGTTCTTGAGCCTTTATGTCCTAATTTTAAGTGTTTAAATAATATGGTGATGACCCTGAGGTAATTTATTTTTATAATATGTGATTTATTTCTATGTTTGTTTATCTAATTTTTTTTTAATATTCAGTAGTTCAAGATAAACTTTTTGTGTATTTGAAGGCCTAATTATGAACAATACTAATGGTGTGCTTCAAGTGATGATTGGATCTAAAAAGTATTATGGAGCCTATATGATCTTAGTATGGGTATATTTTATTTATATATAAAAGTTTCATATCATTTTTTAAGGATTTTTTTTTTGAAAGAAGAACATAAGATAATGTGTCCTAAAGAAGGTCTAATGGAATTAGGTCTCCATGAGACCTAAAGAAGGATTTGGTCTATTTGAGTTATGGATGATCTAATGTAATGATTTATTCATGTTTTTAGCATGAAATAATGACTATTATGTGGAAAATATAAGTGATCAAGTGTGTGTGTTTGAACAAGATGTGTCGAGTAAGAACCTAGTATAAGAACAAGGCTATTTAGGCCAATTTGGGCTAGTTGAAGGTATGGATCTATTAGAGAATGATATATAAGATTTAATAATATAAGGAGGTATTTTATACCATAAAATGGAGTGTGTATATCCTATCATGAAGATATAATAGTGTTTATGTGTATGAATATCAAGGTCATATGACCTAATTAGTCTTGAATAGACCTAGTTAGGTTAAGAAGTCTAGAGGTAGTTTTGAGAGGGTTAAAGAGTGTGAAGATATAAAAAAGGTGATCATAATATATTGGGTGAGAAACAAGGTGTTATAAATGTGATCAAATCAATCAAGCATTTGAGTTGGTGTTGAGTCATCTAAGGGGTTTGGTGCCTCCTTGCAAGTGGGTGTTTTCTAAAGCCTAGTCAAGTGGATGTTTGGCTAGTTGGGGTTAGTGCTCCATGTGGAGTTGGTGATTCAATAAATCCTTGTTTTTTTCTTATATGAATATAATTAATTTGTATATATCAGTGGGTTTTGTTCCCCTTGAGGGATTACTACATATATGATGTGTTATCTTATTTCATGTTATTAAATGGTTGTTTATGCTTGTTAGATATGTGTACTTGTATGAATGTCTCATTAATGTTAAGTTAAATTGAAGTAATGTTTTGAAGATTGATTCACCCCCCCATTCATTATGCCTCTAAAAATTAGGAACTCTTATTACTTATGTTGAAGTAATACTCCTTTTCAATTTTTAAAAATCTACTTCACACTTATTTGACAAGATAAAACTTTAGTTCTTACATTGTAGAGAGGTAATTGTATTAGCTATATTAGAAAAAATTTAAATGAATTTCCTATAATATCCCACTAATCACATGAAAATCCTTACCTTGTGGACACTCTTTTGTGCCAGCCACTCCATAATGGTTATTATCTTTTTTGGATCTACTAAAATACTATCTATAGAGATAATTTGTCCTAGATATTGCACTTTATTTTGGAAAAATTCACACTTAGAAAAATTGATGTAAAATTTGTGCTTCTAAAACCATTGAAAAACTAATTCTAGATGATGAAGATGTTCTTCTTCATCTTTATATTATATAATAATTTCATCTAGAAATACCAAAACAAAATGATCTAGATAATATCTAAACACATTGATCATGAGATTCATAAATGTTGTAGGAGAATTTGTCAATCCAAATGGTAACATTATAAACTCATAGTAACCATATCAAGTTTTAAATTCTATTTTTTTAATATCCTCATCTTTTATCTTTAGATTATGATATCCTACTCTAATGTCAATCTTAGAAAATACTATTTCCCATTGCATTTGATTGAAAAGATAATACACATGAGGTAGCAGACACATGTTTTTGATAGTCACCTTATTCAACACTATATAATCAATACAAATCTAAAGAGTAACATCCTTCTTTTTGATAAAGACAACTACTACACCCCATGGTGACACACTTGGTCTGATCAACCCTTTTGACAATAATTCCTAGAGTTGAGCCTATAATTCAACCAATTCAGTGGTTTTAATTTTATATGGTGCCTTAGACTGTGGTTTTGATCTAGGTATGATATTAATTGAGAAATCAAACTCATGTTTACGAGGCAATCCATGTAATTCCTCCAAAAACACATCAAGAAAATTCCTAAGGAAAGGGTGATATTCAAGCTATGGTTCCTTAAATTCCTCCATTTCATTTATCTTGATGATAAATTCTTGGCATCCTTTTCCTTGAGACTTCATTATTTAAATTACATAAATATACCTCAACCTTAACTCTCTTTTCTCACCTTGAATTATTGTCTAATTTTGAAAATCATCCTAACACTCAACCTTCTTCAGATAGAATTCAACCTTAGCTTTATGATTTGCAATCCAATTAAATCCTAGGATAAAATCATATGATGCTAATGGTACTACATAAATATCCACTACTATTATGAATTTAAGGAACTTAATCTCATCTTAAACTAAACACTTATCAACTTTGACTTTTGAATCATTCCCATATTGTATTGGCCATGCATTTGCCATTACTCCAACTTTTCTAGATAGCTTATTTATAATTCTAGGAGATATAAAACATTTTTTATCCCTTGTATCTATTATAATGAAAAGTGGATGTTCAAACAAAATACCTGATAGTTCTATGGGTGAAGCTTAGAATTCAACTTATCAATTATCAATTATCACATGAATACATTTCTAAAACATCTCCTAATAAGGAGTAGAACATTTGTTTCTTAACTTTTCTTAGGTACATTCATGAGAAAAATGGTCATCTCCATAAATGAATAAACCCCCAGGTTGTCCCCTCTTATCAAACTATTATATTCCCTTAAAAACAATTTTAAAATTGTTACCTAGTTTCCTATTACCTAGACCACTGTTAAATCTATTATTCTAACTCTTAAACTACATCTTGGAGTCTCCACTCCTCTGCTTCCAGTTATTCTTTTTGAAAATTGGCATATAACTTCCAAACTTTTTCTTAAACTTATCTCTAACCTAATTAAGATATTTAAACATCTATTTTTAATTGACCACCTTCTCAAATACCTTACCCATTGTAGATGGTCCATGAACATCCACATCTCCACTAATCTAGGTTTTTAATCCAATGATGAACTTACTAATTCTAGACCTCTCATCAGCCTGATATTGAGGTTTATACTTCAGAAGTTTGGTGAACTATTCTCAATACTCATTCATTGATAGGACTCCTTGCTTAAGATTCTAAAAATATATAAGCTTTTTTTCAAAGTATAACTGTGGAAGCAACCATGATCTGAAAAGTGTTATAAACTACTCCAATATAGTGGTAGTTGAGTTAAGATTCATTTCTAACTTTTTGTTGGGCCACCATGTAGACGTTTCACCAACCAACTAGTAAATTCCCTAAACTACTTTAGTGACTTTAGGGTAGTTTTAAATCTCAAAATACTTCTCCATTTCATTCAACCATGCTTCACCTCCATCTCCCATAACAATACCATCAAAATTAGGTGGATTCACCTTTTTCATATCTCTAGCAAAATTTGCAACTACACATGCTCTCGCATCCTGAGACACTTCCTCATGTCTTTAATCTTAAGGGGTTTATTACTTAGCAAGATACTCTTCAGGCACATCCTGATGGGATTACTCCTCATGTCCATGAATTTCTTTTTTTAGAGCTATAATTTGATCCCTAGTTTCATTCATGGTTGCAATAATCTTATCCAACTTTGTTGCTTCCTCAATAGCAAATTGGTTAGGAGAAAATGGAGGGTTATTGTCATTGACATTCAAAGGACCCTCACTAGATGATTTAGCTTAAATCATTATCTTATATACTAAATAGAAGGATATAAAAACTTATCAGACTCATTAAGTCCTAGAGTTTGAGTCATAGCTTTGATACCACAATGTAACATCCCCATTGGGATTTAATAGAATAATGTAATATTTTTTTAAATTTAATTCAATGTATTCTTTCATTATATTTCAACATGAGAATATAATTAGTGACCCTCATATAACACACTAAGTATGTTACCCATAAATAAACATGTAACATCTATTAGTTATTGATCACTAACATCATATGAAACAAAACATAACTGCATATAGAAAGTAATTACATATTTCTAGGCACAACTAGTATAATAACATAGGTAGCAGTATCAATGTAAAATGATTAAATAATTATATTTCCATTAGGATTAATATATAAATAATAAATACAATACAATATACAAGGCTCTATGGAGCATGAGTCTCACAAACTCTAGTATCTATGGTAATATCAAACGTAGTCTCCAAATAAGTATTGTTATGGGGAGGGAGAGCATCACCTGAGCACTTTTCTACACCAACCATGGACCATAGATCCCCCACACAATCCACAAATCAAGGAATGACCTTTGCTTCATGGATGGGTAGATAGTGGTAGTGCAAGAATCTAGAGAGACATCTAGTACCTATGTGTTGTAACATATATAATACATAATGTGTACCATAAATAAAATGTGTTCTAACATGATATAATACAAATATGTAAATCATACATATGAAATGATAATGTTTAACTATATATTATTTTGGCCAAATGTTTCAAGTAGTTAATTATCTATAAGATCATTTAGATTCATGCACACCACTTGATCAGATTACCTTCATCTAGCATTGGTGATGCTAAGTAAGCTAGTGATGTCCATCTTACTACTTATTTAGTACCATCAATGAAAAATTTGGATAATATAAAATATAACCAACATATTCAAATAGCTTACTTCATATTAGCAGGCATAAAACATGCTTAATACATACATTTAGCTTGTTAAATGTATGTAATGAATCTCTACTATATTATATATCACATAAATAATAAACATAAATAAATATAGTCTATACCAACGTATAATTTAGACTATGTGTTTCTAATTATCTCAAAATTAATACATCTATGACAATTAACATATCATAGTTTATTTTACATATACACATTTCTCAAACAACAATAATCCAGTCATTAAATTTTAGAGATCAAATATCTCATTAACAAAGTCTTAACTCACATGAAATATAATCTTCCATTGATATAAATTTTTGAACTTTTAAGGGGTTTCATGTGTATAATCAATGTGCCCTATCCCTCAAGATTTTATGAATTAGTTTAACAGTCATCAAGAACTATAATTACAAGCACACATCCTTACATATAAATATATGTGTATGGGTACCTAAGTTCCTCATTTAGATATATTTCATATATACATGCATATGTAGATATTAGATATGTACCATATACAAGTATTCAATCACATATATAAATATGGTTCTATATTAAACTAACAGTAAATTATATTTTATAACAAGAACTTCATATGATTTCAATGAACCATTATAATTTACCTATTCACAAAATATATTCATGATCCATCATAGGATATCAACATTTTCAAAACCCATGTTTTTAATTATTTAATTATAAAGTCATAATCTAGTTATGATAAAAACCATTCAAGTCTTTTACCCTATTTTCCCCCAATTGGGGTCATTAAATTGTATAACTTTCTTGAATTATTGATAAACATAGTACTATAATCAATAGACTATTCATATCTATATTCTGCTTTATTTACTTACTATAGGTTTTATACTTTTATGACTTTCATAAGTATCAAAGAAATAAATTTGAAATCCAATCTTAGTTAATTTTGAACCATATAATAATATACCTTTACAAGGTTTATATATGTATTTGAACCTTACAAAATCTATGCATCGATTTAAATACATTAACATATATATCATTAAAATTTTGATTCAGTCAACTTTAATATGTAGATAAACTCATATTCTTAATGATTCCATAACATGCTACAGGTTTCAATATATAATTTGCACCTAATATCCTTTCACTAAAATGATATACAAGCCATACGACTTGTATATATATGTATGTGAAAATCTAGTTATATTATTTTCCAATTCAACACTATTATCCACTATATGTATATGTTATTAAACATCAAAATAGATATAATAGTCACCTCACATATTTATATATTATGAATATGGATTTGGTATAAGTCTTAACCACTCATTATGTCCACTATAGGATTTGCTTTATTTTATTCTCAACTAATTTACACAAATTTATTTATCATACAAGGATTCATATGAATATGCACATAGTCTTTTTTCATATAGGATCATGGTTTAAAAAAAATGACCATAGTCTATACATATATGTTCATAGTTTTTATAAACATGTGTACACAATTCATTTCTATGGACTATATCCCTTTGTGAATTTCATAAAGAGCTAACATAGAATTTAACTGACATTTCATTTATCCATCATACTAACTCATGCTTTATATTTTTACCCCTACTTCATAAAATCAAAGTATATATACAAATTCATGGGTGTGTGTGTGTGTGTGTGTGTGTGTGTGTGTGTGTGTGTGTGTGTGTGTGTGTGTGTGTGTGTGTGTGTGTGTGTGTGTGTGAAGGATTTCAAAAACAAAACTCAATCATAGTATATATTTAAAACCATCTACCAAAGTCCTATAATTATATAACTTGGGCATATTTTCATCACACAAAATAAATCCATTAACACTTACAATTTACACACACATAGAATTAGTTTTCATTCCATAAGGAACTTAAGGCATATATATATATATACATATATATATATATATATATATATATATATATATATACATATATATATATATACATATATACATATATATATATATACATATATATATATATACATATATATATATATATATAGGATTTCAAAAACAAAACTCAATCATAGTATATATTTAAAACCATCTACCAAAGTCCTATAATTATTTAACTTGGGCATATTGTCATCACACAAAATAAATCCATTTAACACTTACAATTTACACACACATAGAATTAGTTTTCATTCCATAAGGAACTTAAGGCATATATGTTTAGTTTTGTGGATGGCCGAGCCATCCACATGTCTAAACCTATATCAATACTAAAATGCAAATCAATTCCAAAAATCCTAAGAGATATTTATATACACAATTTTTTCATGTTTTCAAACAAAAATTAAATACATCACCAACCTTATAATAAATTCTAGAGGACATTGTACAAACTAAAATAATCCTTCTCTACTTTACTCTACTCCCTCTTCTTATCTTCATGCTTTATCCTTTATTATCCTCCTTATGTTGTGTTGTTCCCTTATCTATTCCCCTTCTTATAATTATTTTTCCATTGACCTTCCTCTTCATATAGTGCATGTAATTATTGTATTGAACTCATAGTGTTGACATCATTTCACTATGCATAATCTATAATTATCTACTAAAACTGTACTTAATCCAATTTAACTTTGTTTTGACATAACTAATAAATCCCTACTAAAGTAGAGAAGGATTATTTTAGTTTGTACAATGTCCTCTAGAATTTATTATAAGGTTGGTGATGTATTTAATTATTATTTGAAAACATGAAAAAATTGTGTATATAAATATCTCTTAGGGTTTTTGGAATTGATTTGCATTTTAGTATTGATATAGGTTTAGTTTTGTGGATGGCTAATATAGTGGGTTTCAAGGGTCAATAACACAAGTATCATGACCCTTAAAACCCACTATAACTCACAAAATATCCCAAAACCAATTCAAAATTTTGAATTTCCTGGTTTTGGTAGGAAAGTCTAAACCACACCTAAAAGAGCTAAATTCAACCATTGAATCATAGATAATATGTTAAGGTGTGGAGCCTAAAAGCTTCACCAAGTAGCGCATTTTAATAGTTGCAGGTTTACACAGTCACTGGCGTCAGTCAAGAGTGACCGACATCGGTCAAGAGCAGTTTAAGAGATGCTTGCATCGATAGAGATCGGCCGACGTCGGTCACAGGCAAGCAGGTAGGAAATGATGTCGATTACCTGTGCATCCAGAAAGCTATTTTCGAGGATAGAACTGAGTGTTTGCATGATGAGATTAAGTCATAGTCTTAAGTCCATATCTTTATTATTAGTAAGACTGTTTTTAGAGCCCTTGTTCAAGAGGCTTAACTGTTGGTTGTAAATGCATGCTCAAGTTTCCTAATTCTATATTAGGATAGATCTTCTTAGCTTATTGTAGTGTATTGAATGTTGAACAGTACATAATTGTATAGGTGAATCAATCCAGGTTGCTGGAGTTGATTGTACTTGAGAGAGAGAGCTCTTGAGGGAAAGAGATCTAGAGAGAGATTTGTACATCTGAGAGAGGTGTGGAAGAAAGAAGTTTCTTCAATTGTATTCCTTCTATAAAGAGTTTAATACAAGTTTTTAGGGTGGTTTCTTGTATCTCTTGTTCTTTTTTATTTATCATTCTAGTTACTTATCTATCTGATTTAATTCTATGGTTTATTGCTTTCATAAGTGTAATCAAATTGTTGGTTGATCCCCAACAAGTGGTATCAGAGCTCAGATTCACTAACAGGTGGTTCAGATCTGTGTAGTGTGTATTGATTACAGGTTACTCACAGGGGTTTCTGTAGGGATTTCTGTTTGAGTGGGAGAAGCAATGACAGAAGAAAGTAAACTGAGAATGGAGAAGTTCAATGGCAAAAATTATCAACATTGGAGAATGCAGATAGAGGACTATCTGTATTAGAAAGATCTATACTTACCATTAGGTGGGATTTCAAAGAAGCCCACAGACATGGATGATGAAGAATGGGAAGTTCTTGATAGAAAGGCTTTGGGGTCTATAAGACTGAGTCTAGCATCTACTGTGATATCTAATTTATCACAAGCAAAGACAGCGATAGAGTTGATGACTACTTTAGCAAATTTGTATGAAAAACCCTCAGCTTCTAATAAGGTATATCTTATGAAGCAGCTATTTAATTTGCGTATGCAGGAAGGTGGATCTGTATCTAATCACCTGAATGATTTCCATGGAATTGTAAATCAATTAAGTTTAGTCAATATAGTGTTTGATGATGAAATTAAAGCTCTTTTAATATTATGTTCTTTGCCTGAAAGCTGGCATAGCTTGGTAATGGCAGTGAGTAATACTGCATCTGCCTCAAATATTTTAAAAATAGAGGATGTTGTTAGTGTAATCTTGAATGAGGAAATTCGTAGGAAAAGCACAGAGGAAACATCAGGGAATGCTTTAAGTTTTGAGAGCAGGGGAAGGCAAAAAGAGAAGAGCAAGAGGAGATCAAGATCTAAGTTAAAGGTGAGAGGTAGATCCAAATCCAGAAATGGTAGGAAGCCACAATTCTGGAACTGTGGAAAGATGGGGCACATAAGCAGAGATTGCTGGTCAAAGCCTAAGGAGGACAATCAACATGAAGGAAAAGAAGAAGCAAAGGTTGCAGGTATTACACAAGATGCTTTAATATTCTCTTTGCATAATAATATAGAATCTTGGGTGTTAGATTCTGGTGCATCTTTTCATGCTACCCCTAATAGAGAATATTTCAGTGACTATATCCATGGAGATTTTGGAATAGTGTATTTAGGGGATGATGAGCCTTGTAAAATTATTGGTAAAGGTAAAGTGCAGCTGAAAATGCAGAATGGCAACACATGGGTGTTGAGAGATGTTATGCATGTTCCCATCTTGAAGAGGAATTTGATTTCTACAGGAAAGTTAGGGGATGAGGGTTGTACAGTAACTCTCACAGCTGAATCTTGGAAGGTGACCAAGGGTGCACTTGTTATGGCTAGAGGTAAGAGAGTAGGTACTTTCTATTTATGTAATTGTGTTACTAACAATTCTCCTTCTATATTATCTACTTCAGATGTGGATGCAAGTTGTGGCACTCAAGGCTTGGCCACATGAGTGAGAAGGGAATGTCAATTCTTAAGTTAAGAGGTAAGCTTTCAGATTTGAAAAGCATAGATCTAGATTTTTGTGAGAACTGTGTTTTTGGAAAATAGAAGAGAGTGAGTTTTCTCAAGACTGGGTCAACAAAGAAGAAGCATAAGTTACAGCTTGTTCACACAGACGTGTGGGGACCGGCTCAGGTTGCTTCTATTGGAGGATCACAGTACTATGTTACATTCATAGATGATGTTACAAGAAAGGTATGGATCTATTGTATTAAGAAGAAATCTAATGTATTTGAGACTTTTAAGATTTGGAAAGCTATGGTTGAGAATGAAACAGGCAAAAGATTGAAGTGCCTGAGATCTGACAATGGTGGTGAGTTTTGTAGCTATAAGTTCAATTGGTATTGTTATATGCATGGAATCTGCAGGCAAAGGATGGTTCCAAGGACACCTTAGCAGAATGGTATTGCTGAAAGGATGAATAGAACAATTATGGAGCGTGCAAGGTGTATGAGATTGCATGCTAGTTTGCCCTTAGAGTTTTGGGCAGAAGATGTTGACACTGTAGTGTACTTGATTAACAGAGGACCCTCTACAGCTCTGGATGGTGGAATTCTAGAAGAGGCATGGATAGGTAAAAAGGTAGATCTCTCATTCCTCAAAGTTTTTGGTTGTGAAGCCTTTGTGCATGTTGATAAGGAAAATAGAAAAAAGTTGGATGGTAAGTCTATGAGGTGCACATTTATTGGCTATGGCTCAGATGATTTCGGTTTCAGATTTTGGAATCTAGGAACTAACAAGATAATTAGGAGCCGTGATGTTATTTTTAATGAAAAAGTGATGTATAGTGATTAGTTGAAGAAGCTAAATCAATCTAGGTAGAGCAATGGAGAATTGGACGAGGTGACGGTCCAAAATGAGCTTACAGGAAGAAGAAATAATCAATTGCAAGAAAACACAGAGACCGACATCGGTAAGGCAGGAACCGACATCAATAGGACAAAAATTGATGTTAGTCATACAGAGACTGATGTCGGCAGAATAGGCATCGATGTCGGCCAGTAATAGGCCTAGAAGTGACCGAGGTCGATCACTGTCAGAGAATTTGGGTGGACAGTGTGTTGTGAACGAGTCTCAAATGCCCATCAGGAGGTCAAAAAGGGTAAGTAAACCTCCAATTTGATATTCCCATTCATTATTCTATTTATTGCTAACTGATGGTAGAGAACCAGAGAGTTTTCAAGAAGCATTACAGGTGGAGTCCAAGAGTCAGTGGGAGCGTGGCATGGTTAAGGAGATGGAGTCCTTGAGAGAGAACCAAACATGGGATTTGGTTGAGTTGCCAACAAGTAAGAGGACACTAAAGAATAGATAGACCTACAGGTTAAAGGAAGGTGAGAATGGACAGATGAGATATAAGGCCAGGTTGGTAGTGAAAGGATTTTCACAAAAACTAGGTATTGATTTTGGTGAGATTTTTTCTCTTATTGTTAAAATGACTTCTATATGGGTTGTATTATCTTTAGTTGCTATTGAGGATTTGCATCTTGAGCGGCTTGATGTTAAGAAAACATTTCTTCATGGAGATTTGGATGAAGAAATATATATGGATCAGCCAGAAGGATTTGAGGTCAAAGGTAAGGAGAAGTTAGTGTCCAGATTGAAGAAAAGCTTGTATGGCCTCAAGCAAGCTCCTAGACAGTGGTATTTGAGATTTGACAGGTTTATGACTGAGCATGGCTACAATAGGTGTCAATCTGACCATTGTGTGTATTTTAAGAGATTGGATAATGGTAGATATATTATCTTATTTTTGTATGTAGATGATATGTTGGTTGCAGGATCACACATGCAGGATATCTCTGAGCTTAAGGTGAAATTAGCTCAAACATTTGCCATGAAGGATTTGGGAGAAGCAAAGAAAATCCTTGGCATGAGCATTAAGAGAGATAGGAAAAATCACAGGTTGATTTTGTCTCAAGAGGATTATGTGGACAAGGTGTTGAAACGGTTCAATATGCAGGATGCAAAATCAGTAAGCACACCTTTCACTAGACTTTTTAAATTGAGTAAAGAACAATGTCCTAATTCACATGATGAGGTAGAGTACATGAGTAAAGTTACATATTCTTCCACAGTAGGGAGTTTAATGTATGCAATGGTGTGTACTAGACCGGATATTGCCCAAGCAGTGGGAGTTGTAAGTAAGTATATGGCCAATCCAGGGAAGGAACATTGGAAAGCAGTTCAGTGGATCCTTAGATATATGAGAGGAACCAATAGTAGGCATTTGTGCTATGGAGGTTCAGATACTTCTCTACATGGTTATGTAGATTCAGATATAGCAGGTGATTTGGATGGCAGGAGGAGCACCACAGGATATGTTTTCACTATTGGTGGAACGGCGGTTAGCTGGATATCAAAGTTGCAGAAGGTTGTTGCCTTGTCAACTACAAAAGCAGAGTATATTACAGTTATAGAGGCTAGCAAAGAGATGATATGGATGACACGGTTCATGGAAGAGCTTGGAAAGGAGCAAGAGAGTTGCAGACTATACAGTGATAGTCAGAGTGCAGTCCATTTGGCTAAGAATTCAGCCTTTCATTCAAGAACAAAGCACATATAGATTAGGTACCACTTCATAAGACAGGTATTGGAGGATGGTGAGTTGAAGCTGGAGAAGATCCATACAGATAAGAATCCTACGGATATGTTAACCAAGCCGGTTATAAAGGAGAAGTTGAATCTTCATTCAACTTCTGTTGGTCTTCATGATTGAGTTGAAGATGGAGGAGCTAGAAGATGTTGCTGTACAGGTACTAGTGCAGCTGTTTATCTCCAAGTGGGAGATTTTTAAGGTGTGGAGCCTAAAAGCTTCACCAAAGAGCGCATTTTAATAGTTACAAGTTTACACAGTCACCGGCATCGGTCAGGAGTGACCGACATCGGTCAGGAGGAGTTCAGGAGATACCGGTGTCGGTAGGGATCGGTTGACATCTGTCACAGGCAAGCAGGTAGGAACTAATGTCAGTTACCTGTGCATCCAGAAAGCTATTTTCAAGGACAGAACCGAGTGTTTGCATGATGAGATTAAGTCATAGTCTTAAGTCCGCATCTCTATTATTAGTAAGACTATTTTTAGAGCCCTTGTTCAAGAGGCTTAACTGTTGGTTGTAAATGCATGCTCAAGTTTCCTAATTCTATATTATGATATATCTTCTTAGCTTATTGTAGTGTATTGAATGTTGGATAGTACAAAATTGTATAGGTGAATCAATCCAGGTTGTTGGAGTTGATTGTACTTGAGAGAGAGAGCTCTTGAGGGAAAGAGATCTAGAGAGAGATCTGTACATCTGAGAGAGGTGTGGAAGAAAGAATTTTCTTCAATTTTATTCCTTCTGTAAAGAGTTTAATACAATTTTTCAGGGTGGTTTCTTGTATCTCTTGTTCTTTGCTATTTATCATTCTAGTTACTTATCTATTTGATTTAATTCTGTGGTTTATTGCTTTCATAAGTGTAATCAAATTGTTGGTTGATCCCCAACATAACACCTATTATTGATAATAAATGACTCCAAATACCCATTAATACCACAAAATAACATAATTTAACTATTTAAAATGATACCCCTGCATCAGAGTACTAAGGCACACAAAATATTTTCATGAGCCCTTGCTCATGAGTTCTTCAATATTGTTGCCACATTTGATTATATATAAAGGTATCATATATGTTTTATATTAAATTTTATGGTTATTAAACTTTACCAAGTACTATAATTATTCTTTGTATATTGTCTTATTCACTACCTTCTTGTCTAGAATGACTTCAAGATGATTTGGTTGTACCTTTAGTAGTTGCTACTCCTAATGGATGATATGATCATATTTGTCTTTAGGAAATTTATTTGAGTTTTCCTATTCTTTAAAATGATATATGTTTGATAAATTTTATATGGGTGAGATTAAAATATCAATTAAAATCTCTATTTGATAAGATTTAGCATAAAATTTTCTTAAGACCTTATAAGATTCAATCTTCTTCACTTTCAACTTGTTATATTCCCCTTTAGGGAATCTTTATTTCATGAGGTGAGAAATAACTAAATAACCTAATTCAAAGTTAACTTATTTTATTTTGAAATTGTCACTTTTATTATACTTGTACTTTTCTCTAGTTGTTTTACCTGTTCATGCAATTCTTGCATAGTTGTAAAATCTTCACCTTCTACACTTCTTATCTCTTGTTTTACAAAGTCCCTAAAATCATAAACTCATATTGTATGGATTAAATAAAAAATATATAATTGGATATAACCTATACTTATATTTGGAGAATAATTATATGTGATTTCTTCCTTAGGTAGTACTTGATCCACTATTTTGGATGGTCACTTACCAAGTTTTTAAGTATGTTTCCAAGGCTCTTATTGACAAATTTAGTTTGACCATTATTCTAAGGAAGGTAATATGAGATAAATATTAAATTTTTCCCCAAATTATTTCAAATATTCCTCTAAAGGTTCCTACAAATTTGGTATCTATATTTGAATTAATATACCTACGAAGACCATGAAATCTCACTACTTTTTTGAAGAACAAATTAGAAATATGAATTGCATCACTTGTCTTTGTAAAAGGAATAAAATGTGCCATATTATAAAATATATAAAAAAATAAAACATATATATAATAATTACCTTTTTTATTATTTGGTATCTGAGTATAAAGTCTATACTTACTAAATCCCATGGCCTACTAAGAATGGGCAATGTTTGATATAGTCATGTGTTTTTGATCCATAGGTCAATTTATAAAAGTTATTAGAGTAGATTGATACCTAAATCATTACTTATATCGTATTGAGACCTTTCCAATGGTATATAAAATGCATAAATTAGAGCTCATATGTTCCTTGTATAGTCAGTCAAAGATCCAATCAAATTGGTCAAAGTAGGTCAAAGTTGGTCAAAATACATAAATTATCCAACATGGAATGATTCAAGAATAATTAAAATATGTATAGTTCATCAAGATATTTTTGGTGTAACTTATGGTTTGCAAAATGGATCCTATATGTGTAAGATATTGTGTGTCAAAGATCAAACAAGGCAAGTAAAAAAGATTAGAATTTGAACAAAACATCCAGTTGGACGTTGACAAGTGGTGTGGTAAGTGGTCAAAAAGTGGTGTGGTAAGTGGTGAGAGGAGAATGGAACATGTGGTGGGTCCTCAAACCACCACGTGGCTTGCCACCAATTAACTACCATGGTCCAATTTCATTTTCCAAATGTTCTAACCAAACCATATTTAATTTTCCATATAACCCTATGTTCCATGTTCCATCCAACATACCTGCCATGTACCATGCCAAATACCATCACATTCCATTCACAAACCCATGAAATAATGCACATACCAATTCTAAATTTCCATGCCAAACCCATAAGCCTTCACAAACCCCATGTTCTATGCCACACACACCACATTCTTACCACAATATTCACCAAGCCCATTGAAATATATGTTTATGCCAAACACTTGGAATTAATCACTATGAACTTCATGGTATATAAAATATCATGAAGTTCCCCACTTCTTAAATGTGGGACAAATGTATTTGTTTTAAATGCTAAGACTAAGCCAAGGGATTCAAACCCTATCCTCTTAAGCAAAAGGGATAAGGCCAAAATGAGTGGGCTATATAATTAAATGGATATATAAATCCAAAACATTTTATTTGAATAAAAATGAAGAAGCTAAGCAAGCTTGATAGAAGGCATTAGAAAATGAGTTCATGTGGCTTGTAGAAGGTGTTAGAGGCATAATAGCCAAAAAGTTTAAAAAGAGACTAGCATTATTTTTCCTTGAAGAATAGCTTTGTAGTTGTTCATTTTTCATCTTGGAGATGTTTATAAGTATTTTTTGAATGTTTTTCCTAATAAATCAATCGATACAGGACCCAAAGATGTAGGACAAAGTGTCAAACTCTGTTATCAAATTATGAGTTGTGTTTTGAGAATTTCTTAAATTATTCTTATTGAATTGATAATTTATAAAACAATTTTAAATTATTCCATAAATTGATATTGTAAAGAAAAAATTAAAATACATAAGC
Source organism: Torreya grandis (assembly GCA_037957365.1). Lineage (NCBI taxonomy): Eukaryota > Viridiplantae > Streptophyta > Pinopsida > Cupressales > Taxaceae > Torreya > Torreya grandis. Next base: position 2,114,737 of record JARHVA010001301.1, on the reverse strand, counting down.
ATATATTTGATAAAGTTTATGGATCAGGTTGGTATCACAATGGTTAGTGTTGTGGGCTAACTTCTGTGTAGACATTGCTCTAAAATGTCAAGTTTGATATCCGAACTAAATTTTTGGGTGAATTTATAATTATTTTAACCAAAATTGGTTATAATTTAACAATGGATCCAATGCTAGCTCAGATTTAGTTGTTACTAAATTCCATTATCATTATAATAATGCAACACCTGTAATCTCAAGAGAAAATTTGGCAAGTGGTAGAGTAATGACAAGAGTAGTAGATTGAGAGGTTCTAACAAAGCATTAATGCACTATGAGTAAAACTACAATAGGAATGTCAACAAAAGAAGAGGATTCATGGAGATTTAGAGACTTGTGGATATTGTGCCTTCCAAGGTCATACTGCTAAGTAATGTTGGATACAACATCAAAATCAAGCTCCATTATGGTTCAAGAAGTAGAATGAGCAGAGATGTAAAGCAAAGGGGAAGGCACATGTCAAAAAAGTTGCAAAGCCCAATTATATAAGCATAAAGTAGCAGATGAAGGAATCATCCAAGAGATGTTGCCAAGCTAGACTATAAAGGTACATTTTGGTTATAGCAGTGATTCTTATAATTCATGTATTCTTGCTAGTCTTATTAATGAAAATGATGTAGTAAATCTGGAAGCAAATAATGATCTAATTATTAATGTATCTTTTGATGTAAATTCTAAAGAAGAAATTAAATAAATCAATTCTTATGGCTATATTGACAATGTTAGGGATACTAAATATACTAACCCTAAACATTTATCAAAGTCATTTGAAAATCACATGAAGGGAATAGGTTTTAAGCTATTAACAAAAATGGGATTTGAAGGAAAAAGCCTTAGCATTAATGGTCAAGGGATTGTCCAACCTATCCAAGTGGAAAAGAGACCACTCCATGTAGGATTAAGATATGGAGGTGAAGGACAAATATCCCAAGAATCTAAACTAGAAAATTACTCAAGCAAAAAGTTAGAACACCCTGAAGAGTCAAAGGAAGAATTATCAGAAGATGAAGTAGTTAAATCTGATGAAACATCTTTAGATGATTTATCAAGGTATGCAAAGCAAAAATACTCAAATGTATTTTATAATTATGCCTCCAAAAGCCATAGAAAGATGTTTAAGAGAAATGTCAAGAATAAGTCTGACAAAATAGAATTGCCTAAAGAAGATATGAAGTTAGGATTTTACTTCAATGCTAAGGGGAAAATGTTAAAGGAAGATAAATAAAATTATCCATAACCTAAGGCAAAGGTTATAACTTCATCTTTAGTCAAACAAAATACAAAGCCTCCTCAGATAGAATCTAGTCAGTTAGAACCTGAGATAACATCAGTGAGGGAGATGACAGTCAATGAGAAGTAGACAAGTCAAAAATTATGACCCTAGAAAGGTAAGAAACATTTATTCAAAAGAATAATAACTAAGTATTCTAAGATAGATGCTATTTTTGATAAAAATTATCAAAGGAATTTTATCTCAGAAGATGTTTTAGAAACCCTAGGTTTGGAAACTAAGACACATTTCCAACCCTATTCTCTGGATAGAATAGATGATGGTAATAATATACATGTAAATAAAACATGTAAACTAGGATTTGAAATCACCACAAACTTCTTAGATGAATTTGAATTAGATGTAGTTCCACTATAGTTTAGTGGTATTATCTTAGGTAAACCATATTTGTCTCTAAGAAAAGCAACTTATTCCAACTAGGAAAATTAGTATAGCATTATAAAAGACAAGATAAAATATCTCATATGAGCACATTGGTAGTAACCATTACATGTAAATGGTGCCTTCAGTGTTTTTATACCCATGTATGTTGTAGATAAGAACACTACAAGGAAATCTGAAGAGGTCATTAAAAAATATCAGGTTAGCCTGGAAGATAGGTTGTATATTTTAATCTATATAGAGTGTGCAAGCATGTATACATAATTGTAAGACCTAAATATAGGCATTGTTTATAAGACCCAAGTATGGGAAATATTCATAATCATTACAATGTTTAAAAATACCCAAGAAGGGAAACATTTGTAAATTGTGTTGCTATGTAAAACCATAAGGAAGAAATTGTAAAATGGTGATTATTATAACACCAAATGATAGGAAAAAATTTAAAATTTGAAGACCTGAAACCAACTAATAATCAGGTTGGTATCTAACATTTATGAGATCATTATATCTAAGAGCTAGAGCTAGAGTCAAGAGCTAGAGCCATGAAAATATCCTCATATGAAGTACCAGGTTCAGTACTAGATTTTTAAGGACAAAAAGCATTTTTAGTGGGGAGGATTTATCCAAAGGTCGATTCATAAAAGGTCTTAAAGAAGATTGAAAACTACACCATTGTGTAGAGCCTATTGAGACCTTTTTAATGGTATATAAAACATAGAAAATGGAGCTCATATGTTCCTTGTGCAATCAGTCATAGTTCTAGTCAAACTAGTCAATGTTGGTCAAACTAAAAAAATTATCCAACATGGAATGATTTGAGAATAATTAAAATGCATAGAGTTTATTGAAAGTTTTCTGATGTAAATCATGGTTCATAAAATAGAGCCTATATGCACAAGATATTGCACATCAAAGATCAGATAAGGCAAGTAAAAAAAATTGGGGTTTGAACAAAACATCTAGTTGGATGTCAACAAGTGGCATGGTGAGTGATCAATATATGGTGAGATGATATTGGACCATGTGGTGGGTCCTCAAGCCACCACATGGCATACCACAAATTAACTACCATGGTCCAATTTCATTTTTCAAATGTTCCAAACAAACCATATTTAATTTTCCATGTAACCCTATGCTCCATGTTCCATCCAAAATACCTACCACATATCATGCCAAATTCCATCACATTCCAATCACAAACCCATGAAATAATCCACATGCCAAACCCATAAGCCTTCACAAACCCCATGTTCTATGCCACACACACGACATACTTACCACAATCCTCACCAAGTCCACCAAAATATATGTTTATGCCAAACACTTGGCATTAATCACCATGAACTTCATGGTATATAAACTATCATGAATTTCCCCACTTCCCAAATGTGGGACAAATGGATTTGTTTTAAACGTTAAGACTAAGCTAAGGGATTTGAACCCTATCCTCTCGAGCAAAAGTGATAAGGCCCAATTGAGTAGGCCATGGAATTAAATGGTTATATAAAGCCAAGACATTGTATTTGAATAAAAATGAAGAAGCTAAGCAAGTTTGCTAGAAGGCATTAGCAAAGGAGTTCATATGGTTCATAGAGGGTGCTAGAGGCATAATAGCCAAAAAGTTTGAAAAGAGACTAGCATTATTTTTTCCTAAAGAACAACTTTGTAGTTGTTCATTTTTCATCTTAGAAATGTTTTTAAGTATTTTTATAATTTTTTCCTAATACATCAGTGAATATAGGACTCAAAGATGTAGTCCAAAGTGCCGAACTCCATTATCAAATTGTGAGTTGTGTTTTGAGAATTTCTTAAATTATTCTTATTAAATTGATAATTTTTAAGACAAAGTTTTAAATTATTCCATAAATTGATATTGTAAAGCAAAAATTAAAATGTGTAAGCATATATTTTCTAAATTTTATGGATCAATTTTGACTTATTAATTTTTCATACTGACATATTTTTCATCTCTCAACAAATATATTCACATTATATTGTATTCATTTCCAATATTAGTGTGCACTTAGTTGATCAAGTATTTTATCTTGCCCAAAATGTCATGCCAAAATGTTATGTTTCTCTTTTAGTAGATTCTCCCTCATGTATCCTTTTGGTATGAATAGTTGTATTCCATTGAATAATAATCACTATTTTAGCATTTATTTCATCTATTTACTCCTATATTTTTTTATTGGGTTCTCACATGCTTCATATTCCTCCTTGAAATCAATATCTTCCTTTTATAACTCTTTCAATGTGTCAAATCCAAAGATACTTACTTGAGACTCCTGTAAAATTAGACTTATACTTAAATAATTTACAACTTTTTTATCTTTACCACTCTTATAATTTATAACAAAATGAAAAAATTCAAAAATTCAATCCACTTCATGTGTCTTTGACCTATTTTAGTTTGAGTACTAATAAAATACAAAACATGGTTATCTGTATACAATACAAGATATTTAGACATCAAATAATGCCTTTATTTATTCAAGGATTGAATAATAGAATAAAAATCCTTATTATATTTTTAATAATTAATTTTTTACTCATTATTTTTCTCACTAAATTATGCAACTGGTTTGCCTTCTTGACTCAAAATAACTCATATCATAGTCACACTAGCATCACACTCTACTTGGAAAATTTTGCCAAAATCAGGCAAAGTTAGGATGGGTTGCTATGTAATATTCTTATTTAGAAACTAAATTTTTTTATCATATACCTTAATCCATCTAAATGGTTATTTTTTCTCTTTATTATTTCTATAATTGGAACACAAATACTACTAAAAATTTCTTATGAACTTTCTGTAAAAACTTGCCAAACCATGAAAAATTCTTACCTCATATGCACTCTTTGGTGTAGGCCATTCCACTATGGATTTGAACTTATTATTATCCATATTTAAGCCTTCTTTTTAAATTAAAAATCTCAATTATATTAATTTTATATTCATAAAATTTCACTTGTTGAGGTTGATTAGTAGATTTTCTTTCTTGTAGCTTACTCAAAACCATTCTAAGATGTTCAAGAAGATCTTCCTTTGATTGAATATAAATCAAAATATCATCTTGTTAAACAATAAAAAAATCACCTTTGAAAGATTTTTGTACCTCATTTATAAGCCTCATTGAGTTCTTAGAGAATTGGTCAACCCAAATGGCATTACAAGCCATTCATAGATCCCATCATTTGTATTGAAGCTGGTCTTCCATTCATATCCCTATCTAATTATGATCTAATTATATCCATTTTTCAGATCTATCTTGGAAAATTACATTTCACCACTTAAATAATCCATTATATCACAAATTATGGGTAAAAAGAATCTATATCAAATTATGATCTTGTTTATGGATCTTGAATATGTACATATTATCTAAATTTCATCCTTTTTAGGTGTTATAATTATTGGAATAACAACAAGACTCAAATTTTCTTTGATTAACCCCTTGTCCAATAATTATTTCACTTGTTTCTTGAATTACTCATTTTATTTTTACATCATTCAATAATTTTCCTTGTTTGGTAGATTAACTCTTGGTATGAGATATATGTGATGGTTAATGCTTCTCCTTGGATGTATTTCATTAGGTAAGTCATCCAAAACTATATCAACGAACTCATTAACCAAAATTTGAATTTATATAGGTATATTAGTCAAATTAGTGGTTTTGATTACTATTTTAGGTTGACCAACAAGTGCATAACATACCTCTTCCTTTTTTACTTATTTCAAAAACTCTTTTCCACTTGTCAACATCACTTTATGACTATCCTCCACTACTTCATTCCCCTCCTTCAATGGTATAAGGATGTTCATATTGCCATCTTTCTCAAAGTTTTAGGTATTGCTTCTCCCATAATGTATTACCTTCATATCAAACTACCAAGGTCTACCTAGAATAACATAGAAAATATCCATATTCATGACATCACACATAACCTTATCCTTGTATCTACCTATCTGAAATTCCAATTTACATTACTCATTTACTAAGACTTGATGTCATTTCTATAGCCAAGACAACTTATAAGTAAAATGATTTGTTGATTTATTCAACCCTAATTGATCAACCATTTCAAAAGATAATAAATTATTAATACTTATAATATCTATAATTAATTTGAAAAAATTTACACTTTGACTTGAAAATGGTTCTAAACAATGTCTTTCTTTGTGAAGGATCCTTGATCTTTGTTTTAAGATTGAGTAACACTCTCTTCATTAGTAAATATTCTCCAATTTTAGCTGCATCTTCATGATAAGTTTATCCCACACTCTCCTCATCATTTTGTATAATTTGAGCACTACCTTGACTTTTATAAATATTATTTGGGCACTCACAAGATCCATGCCCATAATTGTTGCATTTGAATCATCTACCAATAAATCCTCTTCCTTTGCCTCTTGTGAATGGTATCCTACCTATAAATTAATATCCACCTCTTGTAGGTTGATTTGGGATTTGAGAACTAATGGATTCCTCATGATGTTATTATAGCTAACATCTTCCACCATGTGTTCCTCTTTCTCTAAAAATTATGCCCTACCTCTTGAATGTTGAGTCTATTTCCTAGAAAATTTCTCATCTACATTGAGAGAAAATTTGTATGTCTCTTCAATTGATCTTTGGGATAAAATATTTATCACATCCTTGATGTTGAACCTTAATCCATTTATGTATCTATCCACCTTTTAATATCCTTCTTATATATTTCATGATCTAATGGTTAGCTTGTAGAACTCCTCTATGTAGTTCTTGACTACATATCTTTTTGTCTCAAATTTTGAAGCTTCTTGAAGAGATTATTCTAGTAGTATTTTGGAATTAATTCACCCTTGAACTTGGCCACCATCTTTTCCCAAGTCTTGATCTTGGTATTCCTTTTCCTTCTTTAATTTTGAACTCCATACCACCATAAGGATGTGTAACCTATATGGTAATATCAAACTTTACCTTTCTATCATTATCTATGCCTTCATACTCAAAATATTTTTCCATGGAAATAATCTAGTCAACCAAATATTCTAAATTCAAGCTACCTTTATACATAGGTACTTTAATTTTGGGTGTAGATTTTGTCCCCATGACTACTCTAATCAATCTCTCTTATGATTCATTTGGTTCTACCCTTTCTTCTTTACGATCTTTGTCTTATTTATCATCGACATATCCCATGTAAATTCCTATCCTTTGAGAAATATCCATTTTCTACAAATGATCTTTAATGTTGTCATTTATTCAAGTAACATAGCTTGATTAGTCTATCTTCTCTGACCTCATCTAGTTCTCATTCTAGATACCATCTTTACAATATTATTTCACAAATTTTCAAAAAAATACTAATATATTTTAAATTTAATACAACCTAAACTTAGGTTTTATACCAATATGGTGTAGTATAAATATTATAGGGTCTAATTTTTTTTAAATATCTTGGTCTCTTAATAGGACTAGTTATACTACATGTTTGTTATCTTGTCTTAAGGTCTAATTGTTAGTATTTTATCCTAATGTCACAAAATAATATTTTAAGATAATTTGAAAACATTAATTTATTTAATCACATGAAATTATTATCAAGATACAAGATTTAGATCTTCTTCTTAACTAGTTTCTCAAGAAAGAAGATAAAACTATGTTTTAGCGTTGTTTAATGCCTATTTAAAGGTCTATCAATTGTTTTATGCCTAAAATGGATTGAAACTCAATATTTTATAATCATTAAACTTATATTAAATTTACACAACCTCAATAAACCCTTTCAATACTCTTAACTAGATTGAAGATACAAAGGAGGAGTAAAAAAATTGTTCTTGTAACTTTGTTTTAGGCCTGCATAAAACACAGTCTTGTATATCTAAAATTATAGATAATATAAAGACTTGAAATGAATTGGATCATGTAAATTATGTATTTATATATGTAACTACCAAGTTTTATGAATATTGGAATTTTAATTTGGTTTTATGGAAATTTTAGTGAGCTAAAGTCTAAACTAAGTTTTCATTAGCTGAGAGTAAATAAAAATGGATATATGGAGTTGTATAGAATTTCAAAAGTTTATTATAATTGGAGGAGGTATATATTTTAATTTAAAAACTTTATATAATGTAATTTTAACCTAATTATAATCATCTTAAAATGGCATTTGAGTGATAAGAATGTTACTTGAGACCACTTATCCATAGCTTAACACTAGACCTATATTATGACCTATTTAGACACTTATCTAGCCTTTAGGTGGGACACACACATCCCTAAAGTAGTCCCAAACCATAAATTTATCATCTTTGCCCTAGTTCCTTAGGTTCTACCAACTAGACACTAGCACCATAATTTAGACAGTAACACCAATGACACTAGTATCCTAGTTTGGGTGTTATTGTCCTTTTTCTGCCTTTGGCCACAAATGGATATCTTTTCCAATCAAAGACCACCTAGGTTTGGTATAAACCTATTTTAATACCTATAAAATAACTAAAACAATATATAAATGAATTTTATCCCATTATTCACTAGATGGAAATCAGATGCAAATAACATAATTAACTCAAAATAAGTTGTGCACAATCAAGGTTATCAATACCTATTCTACCCTAATTCTACATATATTCATCTACATCTATCCTAAGATTATAATTCATATATTTTAAATCTCAATATCTCCTCAAATTGATCAAATCAACATTCATACTAGCTTCACTTACACTTGTACCAGTACTTAGGTGGGGATAACTACATTGAACTTGATCCCTCCTCAGAGTATTGGTGTGTAGATAAATCTCATCACAGAGGGGTGTTGAGGATGTCTAGCCTACCCCACTAAAATCACACTTTTCTTGTGCCAATTTGATGCCCTAATAACCCATATGTTTAAGTTTTACATATAAAATTAATCAAAATAGGTCACTAATAGGGAATCAAAACTCATGCACACAGGAACAGGTTTGGCAAACTCAAACATAGGTTCACCCAGAAGCTCAAAATAGTTATGCACAAAGGACAATAGTGAGAAAAGGAGGACACTAGTGCCATTGACACTATTATCTAGTTAGGTTTTTACTATCTGAGAAGGGTTTTGACATCTAGATCCTATCTGTGACACTCAGATTATCTCTTATACCATTTTATAGCCTACATATCTCTTGTCTTAGTTAATTTTTAGCTAAGTAATTATTTAAATAATTTATTGTTATTTTTAAAAAGGTCAAACTAGGTGAATATGTTACAAATTAATGGTTTTATTTATTGCATATTTATACATTGATTTATTTTACTCAGCCCCTTTAACAATTGAGGGATTAAAATCTATAACCCTAAAAATTTAAATCATGGCTTAGCCTTTGGTGAATCTAACTTAATTTGAACACTACTAAAACCCTAGCCTTATATGATCTTATTAATTTTATTCTTTTGTTTTATATGCTCATAGAGTACTTCTAAAATATCAAATTTGTTTTAACATTTAATTATTTCAATATTTCACATATTAAAATTATTTAAAGGCTCAAATAATATAACTATTTATTTTCCTACTTTCCAACCTACAATGTCATAATTCAACAACTAATTTAGTGAAAATAATAAGAGACAATTAAAAGATTTCATTTCCAAACATTTATAAATGCAATATGACCTTATCGATATTGTCCATGAAGAATTTCAAAAATCCAATAATGGTCCATCTTCTACTCCCCTAGATAATAATATTGTTACACCTAATTTGGAGGCAACTCGGCTTGTGAAATAACCTATTTTAAATCAACAATCTTAAAAAATGGAAACACTTCCTACGGTTAGTTCATCCTCTAAAAATGTACAATACCTTATGCATGAGATATATTCTCTATAGGCTAAGGTGCTCCATCGTAATTAGGGTGTTATTAGGCCATCACATGCCTTATATTCTCATGTTCTTTTACATACACCTTTTCAATAGCACATAGTGACAACTCCTTTGCCATTTGGATTTGTGGCACTTAAGCTTACTTTGTATGCTGATAAGGGTCACCCAAAGAACCATCTATGATCTTTCCATGTAGTATGTTTGGACTATGTATCCAATGATTGGATCCTTACTAAGTTTTTCCCATGCAACCTAAAGGACTATGTCTTATAGTGGTTCTATTATATTCCAAATCAGTCCATCACTGCATTCAATCCATTGGCAAATATGTTTTTGGGAAACTTTTCAATCAAAATAAGTGATAATATTTCCTATACTCAAGTGGCACAACTTAAGTAAAATTACAAAGAGCCTATTTTAGAATATGTCTTGTGATATAAAACTATATTGGAAAATATGAATAGGCCCATGGAATATAGATATATCCAAGACATATTCAAACATATTTTAATACTAGTATTACATGAATCTATCTTGTTTAAGAAGTTTCCAATATTCATAGATTTATGCCACATAGTGAAAGAAAGGGAAGTCAATCTTATCTCTATGGGAAAATTAAAATATACAAATGGATTAGAATCAAATACTAAGAGTTATAATAAGCCTCCATATAAATTAAGGGCCACTAAAAATAAGAGTGATCAAAATGCCACAACTAATGCAACTTCAGAGCCACCTCCTTGCTTGGTTTTATCATCTCCTCCATGGAGAGTTTCATAAATATTCTAGAATCATTGTCATGTGTTTTATAGTATCTCCTGGAACATAATGTCACATCTCTCCCTCAAATCAAAGAGGTTAATATGACATGACCTCTTCTAAATAACTATGATTCCAATGCATTATGTGACTATCACAGGGACCAATCCATACTACAAATAGATGCATTAACTTAAAACATAAGATACAATAATTGATAAAGGCCAACATCATTGATGTGGGAACACTTAAAAAGGCACATAAATTTCAACAAATAGAAGATAAGGTATTGAAAATATTTTTGGATCCATTTCCAAAGCATACAGTTAATGACATAGAAGGAATTTTAGGTGTTCATTATGCATATTAGGCACATCCAACCTAGAAATCCTATCCCACTACTATAGAAGATACACATCCTTTACATAATATCATTGGTGTATATAATAATATAGTACCATATAGACCACTCATCACTTTTTTAGATTAGGAGATTGTCGATGATGATTCAGATTTATATTCACTCTTTATATAAGCCTGCATTGATCATCATCCTATTTAGATTTTTATGTTTTATAATGAGTCAAGTATTAATGTGTGCAATATCAGACTTATATATAATTAGGATTGTTTATATTAGGACATTTATCTAATTAACATAGTTATTCATGGTTTTAGTGGCCATGTTTAGACATCCATTAGGGAGATTATACTTTCAATATAGGTTAGACTAGCACATGTGGCCACTAAAATCCTAGTAGTACCTAGTACATGTAGATTTGACATGTTATTAGGTAGGCCATGCATATAGTAGCTACTATCCATAACATCCACAATACATAAATTCCTCAAGTGTATACATGCTAATCAGGTGGTTGTAGTTGAGGGTATTTCATATGAATATACTTTAACTATCCCATAGGTAATCACACCACATCTACCAGTTATAATTATGAGTATAGATCCCACTAGTGCACCATAAATTTTAGTTAAGACACTAGTGTACATGATTTATACTCCTATAGTGTTACCACACATGCATAATTTCCCATAGATACCTTTATTATAGATATCCCTATGTTAGAGATATGTTATATATTCTATAGGGCATCCCTCTACCCCTTTCCTTTTGATACAAGTGTTATTGAGTTTCTAGGGTTATCAACATAGGGTACCCATGCTAGATATAACATCTTCTACTAGATGGGTCCCTAATACCCCTATAGTTCATAGGACACCCAAATTAGCTTCATAGATTCCTAGTACCACTCCATAGGTAGTGTCAGCTATAGATCACTTAGTAATTTATATTTTGGGACCTCATTTACCTTTTAAAATAGAATTCACAATTATTATTCCTTTATTTAACATAGGCCACATTAGTAGTGAGTCTCCTATGAGACTCATCAATTATTATCTCCCTTTTTACTTTTACGTAGTTTCATTCACTCTTAGTCCTTGTATATAGTTTCATTTTCTCATGTTTCTTATACATAGCTTATAAATACAATATAAAAATAATATAATATGTCAAAACATGGAAACATTCAAATATTTACTTAGAAAATACAAATTATATATTGTATGCATTTCCATGTTAATATTTCTTATATTTTCCAAGCACTACATATGTTATCTATCTTAGTATAGTTAGTTTTTATCATACATACATGTTTCACTTGTTATTGTCAAGTTTTCATAGATAATTATAAGACCCAAATCCACTAGACAGATCTGTGTTTTCTAATATCTACCCATTAGGGGAATATAAATATACAAATGAGATCTTCATTTGATACATTCACCCATTTGGGGGCATCTTATACATATTTCTAATTATTAGGTTACACCTTTATAAACTCTACATCATAGATTTAACACTATTATATATGTATATTGATAATCCCACACTACTCAGATTCATTACTGACTACTACTACTCTAGACTCAACTTATGCACATAGTTAATTTTATATAGATTTATACCATATGTTCATGCATACTTTCATTCTAGATTTCCTAGTTTAGACTTGATTGTGTCGCTATGATTTTATATATATTCAAGGACATTTGCATATGCCCTTGCTCTATGGATCTACACCATTTCCTTTACTTGTAAGTATGATTTGGACATGTACACATATCCTTGTATGTGTATATTGACTATTTTTTGACATTTGAGCATGTCCTTTCATGTGTCCCTAAGATAACTTATTGTTTGCATATATGGGAATTTGAACATGTTCTTGTATGTCTTACTTTCTTAGATTTAGTGACATGTGTCCATATCTCTTATATTGTGTTCCCTTATCCTACTTTATGTGGCTCATGTGTGTTGTATTTATGCTTTCGTGTATGCATCATGAACATGACACTTGTCTCTTGATTATTTCACACTCTAGTTTTAAATGCCGTTAGGGACCTCATGCATCTCCCCTTCTTCCCTAGGTGTCATGATGGGCATCATGCCCAATCCCCTTAAGTAGATACTTAGTTTATTTCTAATTTTTGATGTTCATACACATATATATTATTATATCTATCTTTACATCCTTATAAATTATAGATATAACATTCATCATACATTACAAAGTTATGCTAGACTATCTTACATTTTGATGGTATGTATGCACATTATATTAGTTTATTATGTAGATATCATATACACTCTGGATAACACATATATTATAGAGATTTTTATTTTAAGGATAGTTCTTAAATAGGTTCAACATCTTCCATTAATAAATGGGGAATTCATAGAGGTTTATCACAAAGATCAGGCTATCTGAATGCACTCAAAATACAATTTTGAGCACACAGGCACAAAATATAGAAATTAGTTTCAGGAAAACACAATGGGAAATAGTCACATAGAGAATAGTTTTAGTTTCATATAAATCATTATAGTTGGACATTAGCACCTAAACTTGGACATTGGTACCATAAGTTTTACTATCCAAGTTATGATACTATTGTCCAATAGCCTTAGTTTTAGGAAATTCTAGATTGGCCAAAAAAGTATGGTAGGCATAGTCCAATTTGGATAAGTTTAGTAATAGATTACCAATTTTTGCTCAATTTAGCATAGATTCAATCTAGTTTTCTCAGATTAGGGGCATCATGCATGTAATGATCATTCCCATTTCAATTTTAGATACTCAGATACATATTATTACAATTCAATCTAGAATCCATATACTCAAATATTAAATTTGGGGGCATGTGAATGACACTTTATTTATATATGTTCACTTATGCACTAGTTTATCATATGTAATTACAAACTACATGTCATTCTCAACATTGTATACACTAGGTACCACGTTCCAAGTTATACACTAGATTGATATCTTACTCCATATGTAGTAGTTGGCATTCCCAAATGGCCTAAAGTTACCTAACATTATTGAGTGGCCCATAGTCATTTTACATTTTAGATTTTTTTAGTGACCCATAACCATCATATATAATTTATTTACATCATACAATTTTAGTTTTAGATGCATCTACTACATATGGGTAGACAATGTTGGAGTCATAGTCTACTTAAGTTCTTGATCCACAAACATGAGAGGATTGGACATACCATTAGTCCAATCTAAGTTATTCATAGGTCATGATCAACCTATTAGGGGTGGGAAATGGTGGAGTTAAAACTAGATTAAGTTATTGAGCCACCCACACATGGGGATTGAGTAAAACACCAACTTAGTCTAAGTTATGTATCGATTGATCACTATTTATATGAACACATATAAGATATCACTTGGTTTATGCATTGGTCTATGTACCCACTAAGGTGTATTCATTCCTTTCCTCTTTCTTATTTCTTTACTCAATTTTGTTTTTGATTTTAATATCCCTTAAGTAAAGATTGATTTATACATGTTTCATTTATAAGACACGTAATAGATCATGCTTCACACACTCAAACATAAACTCATGGGATTTGCCTCATAGGTAAGTCTAGGTATGATTATTTTTCCTTTATCCTAGTCATTTCACTTTGTTGCATTTATATAATAAAGGGGACAAATGTAATCATCTAAAAAAAACACTTGATTACTAAGAGTGTTACTTGAGACCACCTATCCATATATTAGCCCTAGACCTATATTAGGGAATATTTAGACATTTATCCATCATTTGTGCAATCCACATGCATCCCTAAACATCCTTAAAGTAGTCCCAGACCCTCACTTTAGTATACTAGCCCCTAGTACCTTAGGTTATACCACCTAGGCACTAGCACCATAATTTGGATAGTAATACCAATGGAGTTAGTGTCCCAATTTGTGAACTATTGTATTTTTCCTACCATTGACCACTAAAGGATATATTTTCAAATCAAAAACCAATTAGGGTCAAATTAGACCTATTTTAAGACCCACATAAGCACTAGAATAATATATATACATAAATTATCATTTGACTATGAGAAAGTAAACATAGGTATAGAGGAAGAGCTTTTGTATGTGAATATTAGGAAATATTTCTCTAAATAATACAACCAAAATTTCATAGCTATCTTCAATTTATATAGGGATATTTTTTGCATGGTGTTATGTAGATCTGAAATCCTTCTAACCTAAAGATGAGATTACATTATTACCAAAATATAGTAGGAGTCATATACAAATAAATTAATAAAATTTTAGATATCAAGATTATATTTATGATTTAGCATGTCACATGGGTGGTAAAAATTGTACTGATGAGAAATAAATATGAATTCATAATTTACATTTATTTTCATAATTTGAATTGAACCTCACTCAAAGATTAGATTTTGGTAGTAGTTAGTGGATATGAAATTATGTTTATGCAAGATGGATTTTATAGATATATAAGGATTCCATATCACAAAATTACATTCACCACTCCATGAGATACATATTCATATATATGGATGCCCTTCAGACTCATCAACGTTAGAATGACTTTATAGAGAGTAATGGATTTTGATTTTAGTAACATAAATAATAATATTATCATGATATACCTTGATGATCTCAATGTATTCTATAAATATAGGTAACATAGCTATGATCATTTAAAAAGGGTTTTTGAAAGCTGTCAGTCCCATGGTATCTCACTAAACCCAAATAAATCGATCTTTGTAGTCGTAAAAAGGAAAATCATAGGGAATATTGTTTCAAAGGAAGGTACCAATATTGATATTGAAAGGGTCAATATGATATATAAATTTTATATACCTACTATCAAATCTTTTACATGTTCATTTTTTAGCAAAGTGAATTTTCTAAGAAGGTTCATGCCTGATTTTTCTATACTAAATAGACATATCACTCAAATTATTTGATGAAATAACAATTTCAAATAACATGATGAATTAAAGAATACCTTTGGTTAAATAAATAATTTAATTGGTAATACCACTCTAATAGTATTCCTTAATTTTCAAAAGGATTTATCACATATTTCTATTCTTTATAGTATACATTGTTCAGGATCCTGGTGAATAAAAATGAGGAAGTTATTGAATCTCCAATTGCCTTCATGAGTTATGGTTTTAATGATAATAATATTAAATATTATATGATATCAAAACATACATATTTTGTATTAAATTCCATGAAATTATTCAAATTTTACATTTTAAACTCTCACATGATTGTGATGGTCCTAGACTCAATTGTTAAATCTATTCTGACAAAACAAGGACTTGGTTCTAAGCAAGGAGAATGGATCATTAAATTTTAAGAATATTATTTATATCAATCCCACTAAATTTTTAAAATGGAAAGGCCTTTATTAGATACTATCAAATGGATCTGATACTCATAGATAAACCAATATAATAAATCTTAGGGAAGATGAAACCATAAAATTGTTAGTTATATTATTCATTAATTTTGTATATGAATAGTATTCAGACATTTCTTACTTCTTATCATATGGATAATGCTCATCCCACTCAATTATCAATATAAAATATAATTAAATATTGGATTATAAAGGTATATAATGTTGGATATCACTCTCTTCAATAAATGAATTGATGGAACTTTCTTCATATGTGTTACAAATAATAATAAAATAGATTGAAAGAATTTTTTCATGATCAAGCTTGTGGTGAAAATTTATCTTCACCCTTTATTAGATTAAACATTATACAAGTTCATTACTACTAGATGACATTATTCAATTATGAAAAAGAGTGGGTTCTAAATCATTAAGCTTGTCAGTGCTTCATTGGGAGAACAAAACTTGCAACTTTGCCTCTCTAACCTGTATTAATTAAAGAACATTTTCAAAAATGGGAAAATATATTTCATTGGTACTCTAAATCCTCATTAAATTTCATAACACATTATTGTGTTTATATATATATATATATATATATATATATATATATATATATATATATATATATATATATTAATGAAATAGATTGAATCCATTCTCTGAGATCCACAACCTTTGAATTTATCTATAATTCAATCAAAGAAAATAATTTGGTTAGATTCATAGTTACTTAGAAGATTGTTACACATAATGCTTTAAAATTTTATTCTTCTGAGCTCATTGGTTTGCATTGAGGATATGGAATCTCATTGGCTCACTCATCTTAATTTTATCCTTTAGTTAATGGTCAAGTGGAATGGAGTAATAAGAATATCATGACTATTGTGTGTAAGATTGTAGATGAAAATCAAAGGAACTAACATAATAAATTATATGACACTCTTCGATATTATTTTATAACTATTAAAAGAGAAATAGGGGCCTTTAATTTTTAATTATTATATGGAATAAATGTAGTGATTCCCATTTACCTATATTTTTTATCTCTTCGAATAACTAAATTTATGGTTGAAGATCAATTCAAAGGACTCATTGGAAAGTAGAATCATGTACCTATAAAGGTTGAAATAAGAATGAGTGATGATGGTGAAATAAATATTTTATCACAAGTCAAGGAAACTATATTTTAAAATTGGATATTTGGTTCTCATGTGGGAGAAAAGAAGATATCCAAGAGGGAATCATTAAAATTTTTATTTCTTATTGATGGGACCTTTCAATATCTACCATTTGTATGGTGAAAAAACATATTGCTTGGCCTACCATGATGTATCTCACCTTACATTTCTATAGTGGGTAGTATTTGAAACATTACAAATAGTGAAGGTAGGTTGTCCACTACTAAGCTCATAGGTGATTTAGGATTTTGGTATGTTTCCTTTCCTATTGTGTGTTTCCCTTTCTTGTTGTGTTTTTCCATTTCTTGTGGTGTTTCCTTTTCTTTTTATGTTTTTCATTTTTTTATTTTTCATTTTTCCTTTATAATAGGTTTATCATTCTATTTCTTGGTCAAGTTTGTTTAATCTAACTCTGTAAACTAATATAAAAGGAATTAATATTAAAACTATGATATTTTTAAGTTCACCCTACATACTCTTACAAGTTTATGTCCCTAACTAGGGCTATTTTTTGTCCCAAAAAAATCTTGGTCAAATTTTACCAATTTTAGTACTAGCTTGAAGCATTTTATTTGAATCTAAAGTTTTACAAAGAAAACATGTTTTTGGACTTAGTTGTTTTATTAAAATCATATAATGTGCTTTCAATTCCCTGTGTACCTAAAAGGTTAGGTTAGCCTGAACCTTGCACTGTAAATATTTCCTCTTTGATTTTCTCATCTCAAATTTTATATTTTGTACCTTTTACTCATTATCACAATCTACCCAATAGTCCTCAAACTAAGGTATATTTACATATGTTGCACATATTCCAAGATGAATCTTGATATATTTTTTAATGAAATGAATACCTACTCATGTGAAATTGAAATGTGAAAAACCTATGTAAATCCAATGATTTTTACTAATGTTACATAGTCATACTCACCTAATGCATGATTCCTTGAGCACACTATTATATCTTTGCAATATAAAATTTTGTAGTATAGCATGATTCTTACAAAAGAAGTCAATAAACTCATTCACATACTAATCTTCATAATCCATTTAGATTTATATATTTCATTTTATCCCTTATGTATGAGTTTTCATTGAAGTATAAATATTTTAAGCATCAATCACATTTTATAGGTGTACCGACTCAATGTGATTTGGAAAACTACACTAGTAAGATGCCTCTTTCTTCACCTCTTATGGACTTTAAAAATATTTTATGATACTTCAATTAATATAATTTTATAATTCACAAGCCTTGGACTATAGAGAGGTCAATGTTCAAATCCTCCCTCTATGATATAGGTGAACTTCTAGAAATAGATAAAATAACTTCCATATTGATATACAATCTTTGTTTCTTCATAAAAAAACCTCATTCCATAACCCTCCCTAAAATGTTACACAATCCTCATGGTAAAGGTATCAATGACTCATTTTAAATGTTTATTACTTTTTATAGGATCAATTAAGAGTATAAATCATGTACTTTAGTTATAGGACCTATTGGCCAATTTTGTCCCACATACCAAGATTTTACCCATGAGGATTAGGTGGCTTACAAACAGGCTCAACATTACAAGTGGTAGGTTTTTATAGTGTTGAATAGTTGCAGGAATAGGTCCAAAAAAACCTAAGTTTACACTTAGCCAAATATTTCAGCTTTTGGCCAAGTGTTAGAGCATTCATAGTTCCTTTATAAAAATTATTCTACAATTAACCCATAACAAAAGTACAAGGAATAATTCTTTTATGAAAATTATTCCATTTTATTTGGCTAAGTATTAGGAAATGTTTCAAACATTTTGTCTGAAACAAAACTCCTAAAGGGTCATTTCTTCAAAGAATGTCCTAGACAAAATTTTTGAAGGGTATCTTTTAGAGAAATTGGTCCAAACACTTTTCTCGAAGGATCATTATTTGAAAAAGTGGACCAAACACAAATACTAAAGGGTATTTTTCAAGCTAAGTTTTAGTTTTCTTTCAAGAAAATTGTCTACACAATTTTCCCTAAGGCATATTTCTTTCAAGGAAAATGTTTGACAAAATTTCCAAAGTTAGGTTTCTTTCAGACAAATTGTCTGAAACACAAGGCCCATAGAAATACTTCTGAAAAAAAATCCCAAAGGGTCAATTTCTTAGGAAAGTGTCCCAAGAAAAAATCTTGAAGAGTATTTATTTTAGAAAAGTGACCAAGACAAAGTTTTGAAGGGCCATTGCTTTGACAAAATGTCCTATACAAAGATCCCAAAGGGTATTTTTCTTGAAAAAGTGTCCTAAATGAAAAATACTAAAAGGCCATTTTATTTCAAGAAAATTGTTTGAATAATTTTCCTAAAGGGTCATCCTTTAGAAAAGTGTCCTAGACATAAGTTTTAAAGGTTCACAAGTGTCATCCAAATTAGAAGGTTCATGGAAAAAGCTAAGTATGAATTCTTTTAGGAAAATTATCCCATGATAATTTCCCTGAAGAAATTTTTTTGGACATTTTATCCGATACAAAAAGCCCAAAGATAAAGTTTCAACAAAAGGTAGAATACAAATGTTTTAAGGAAATTGTTCCATAATAATTTCCCTAAAGACATAATTAAATCAGCCAATTTATTTTGACAAAGTTGATATATTATGGTGGTGTCAGGTGTGTAAACATCAAAATAAATCTTAGAAATTATCCATTAGGGTCCAAATATTTATATTCACATAGATGTCATTGACATTCCCATGGATGCCACTTGACAAACATGCAAATGTCAAATTCAAGCCTCAAAAATTAATTGTTGAGGTTCAAATATCATAATGATGGTCACAAAGACATCAAATATAGTTGCATGGATGCCAAAATTTTAACTCATGAAGTATCCATTAGAATTCAAAAAATGATATCAATGATCGACATTAAATCATATAGATGATCCAATGATGAGTGACAATTGATATTTTAATGGGCCTAGGTAGATCGATGGCTCACATTCAATCATGAATTCATATCTAATGGCACATAATAAAGTCAAAAGGCCAATGGGTTTAGATGCCACCATGTGGCATAAGCATAGGAGTAGATATATTGATGAATAGATCTAAGGACCAAACACATGGGTGCTAAGTGTCAACATCACATTATCTTGGGTAGAAGATCTAATGTCATGCATTCAAATTATTAGAGGAGATCTAATGGTGTGAGTAAGGTTTAAGGTCAATGAATCCCAACTTAGATTTTTGACAAATAATGAACAAAGGATTGAGCTAGGAAATTTTAAACTAAGGTTGATGGAGTAATTTGACTCAGTCAAAGAAAATGAATGGACCTGATCTGGAGGAAAATACATGAAACTAAGCTTGATCTCAACCTGAACTGAACCAAGATAAATAATAAATACCAAGTATTTATAATAGAGTTCCATAAAGGTAAAATAGGTCTTTTATAACTAATATAGTGTAAAAGGATGTCAACTTGTTGTAAAATGGACTAGGCATTGAATAGATTGACATCTATATGGACTATAGGAAAACTAATAACCTTACATTGGTTTTCAAACTATAAGATAGACCTATGATATAGATATGGAAATGGAAAAAATATGTGATAAATTTAAGGGGGTCCATAATAAACAAAGTAGGTACTAACTAACATTCACATCATGGTACTATTAGTATCAGTATTTGAGGATTTAATCCTCATCAACATGCCAAGTAGACTTCAGGTCCCAAGGTGGTAAGCTGCTAGTTGGAAAAGTATTTAAGGGCACTATTTCCATTCAAACAAACATTAGAACTATGCATAAAAATCCCTTATCTTTGAGTGGGATCTCTTAACCAATGAGAAGATCTTGAGGATTATTGAGATCATATGAGATCTATTTGTTGATCAAGGTACATAAACAAAAATCAATCAAATGTTGCCACCTCACCTCTTGATCTTGAGGACTTTCCTCCACTCTCCAATGTATTTTTCCCACATCTCTTTCTCTCTTTTTGCTATATATAGAGGATTTTGAGCCAAAAAATTGATCCTCTTAGTATTTTCTCTACTCCCTCTCTTGGGCACGACCAAACTCTACAAAGATAAAACTTATAACCTCTTGAGATGAATACAAGATTTTTTTATATTTCATTATTTTGGTATAGTGTGTAAATGTCATATTTACATATGTGTTAGAGGTTTCTCCCTAGTCAAATTATGATTAGACCTAGTTACTAGTTTATCTTATTATGCAAGTCATGTTTAGTGTTCTACATCTTTTGATTGAAACTCATATGTGGATAATATGACTTGTTAATGTCTTGTTATAGACCTCTACATCATTTCCCTCAACTTAGACCATTTGATGAACCTCTTCATTAAACACTAATTTATGATAGATATTTGGAATCCTAGATCTAGTTTTGTGCTTATTTCATTAGTGTTTAAGAGTCAAGCAGGGTGGATTAACCCATAATTTAGGTGCATCACCATTATTATCTTAGGTTTATATTTCATGTTCTCTCTCTTTCTCTCCCATTTTTCTTTGGTTATTATAAGGTTTTATTAGTGGGAATGAGTTATAATGATGTATAAAAAGAGCTAACCTCATTAAAAAATCCTATAGGTCTGACCCCATTATAAGATACCCACAGACTGGGGTCAGTCCCATGTTGAGATAGTTTTAGAAGTAGGACCTAAATACTCCTACCTCTAGCTAGGGTGAAATATAGATCTCTAATAGTTATAGTACACCTAATGGGACAAAGTCCAAAAGAGTGGAAATATCTTGGTGTGTCTTTCTTCTAATCAACTTTTAGAATTAAGAACATTAGTAGAAATGGAAACTCTAAACCAAAGCTTCTAGTTATGAGTAGACTAGGTATGTCTCATTATAAATTTTAGTCAATTATTATATCTCATTTGACATACAAGGTTAATATGAATAGTTATGGTGAATATTCCTATTATCCACCTCCTTATCAGCAACTCCAATATGACCCTCATAATCCATATTAGCCTAATCAAACCTACCAAGATTTTTATCAAATGTTATGAGGAGCCTTGGTAAGTTTCTCATGATCCTTTTTATCAAGGGAATAGTTATAAACTTCTTCATGATCCTTACCAAGAATATGAGGACCTGTTTCAATCATATATACAAGAATATTACCTTGATCTTCCATATGAACAACAATCCCATCATAATACTGCTCCTCATTAACTTTATCATGATCCATCTATAATAACAATTAAGTATACTTTAATAAGCCTTGAAAAGATGCACTAGAGTTTTTATCACAAAATTTTATGGCCAAGATGTCCCTACTCACTAGGTCCATCATGTGAGAGAGTCATTACAACAAATAAAATAAGGATGGGCACCTGTTGAAAGAGAAAACTAGAAAAATATCATAGGTGAGATGATAGATGTAGGTGGTTACATTAAAAAAATTGAGTACAAGATAAAAGGCCTTGAGGAACAATAGGTCCAACCTCACCAACCTTGTGTGCCTGCATAAACACCACCTTAGCCTTCTTATGTACCACCCATTCGTCCTCAAGAGATGATTCCAAGTAACCCTTTGAATGTTTTAATCTCTTCATATGTTCCTCAGATCTTTCCTTCTTAGAAATCTATCTAAGGGAGTTGTCAAAGGAAGGATATTATTGTAGAACAACCTATTTTTAGGGTTTAAGACTCCATCCTTCCTCAAGAACCCCTTGTGAAATCCTTTAAGGTTCCAAGATAGAACCAAGTGGTGAAGTCATGGGGTAAGAAAAATGTTGTAAATCTAGATTTGAGGACCCAAGTAAAATAAGGAATTAAACCTATGCAAACCTCTCTCATCCCTCTTGAGGAATCTTCTTTAGTTCTTTATCTTTATAAAGCCACTAACCACCTTAAAGAGGATATATTCCAAGAGAATATTGATAAGTATATCAAATATTTAGAGATGAAGACAAGGAAATATGAGCAGAAATAGAATCAAAAGGTCAAATGAGAACCTCTATCTTTCCCATCTTGGAACCAAGTCATGCAATCAAGCAGATCCAAAGCTACTCAACCCCCATCCCTCCCTTCTCAATAATTTGGGTCATTTCCATCTTGTAAATTCATCTAGAGAAGCATAAAAAATAAGGAGGTCATGAATATCAAAGATAAATAGTTATACTAATGAGGTGTTTGTTCCATATATCTCATCTCTCTTGGATTCATCCCAATAATATACTATGCCACTCCTTCAAGAAGTAAGTGGTGAAATCCATATTGAACTCATAACTAATACTGATGGATTATCAAAGTCAGAAGAGGAGGTCATTATTGGGACACCACTTGGTGAGATAAATCATGTCTTAGTCTTTCATAATGTCAAAGATTATGAGCTACAAGAGAAAATTTAGGTTAGAGATGAGATCCAATAGGAAGAAGTCTTAGATGTGCATCAAGAGATTTTTTCTCAAGACCCTAGTAATCACATATCAATTGTCCAAGATCAATAATTTTCTCAAGACCTTGTGATAGTTGATATATATAAATTACACACTCATGTTTTTTTGGAAGTTATCCATGAGGATAACTCACATAGCACCATTGCTGAGGTAGAGAGCATTCCTAAAGAAGAAGACCATTAGATGCAGTTGTACCATGATTTCATGAGTGATATTGGTGAGTTTAAGATGGCATATTTGGATGATGAGATAGTGTAAAAATTGGGATCTTTTGAAGATTACATTATTTATTTGGATTATGAATAACACCATCTTGATGACCTCATGCATCAAGAAGAGAATACTAAAGTGGTGGTTTTAGGTGACAAGGAGGACAAAGATGATTGAAAGATACAAATGAAGCTCTTTCAAGATCTCAAATATCTTGATCAAGTTGAGGATAAAGTGTTTGAGAAGGTGAAAAAATAATTTCCCATGGAGGATAATGACCAAGGTTGGGAAAAATATGAAGAGCTCCTTGATGAGCTTGAATAACTTGAATCAAAAGAGAAGCCTAGTCTTATTAAGGACACCATGGAAACTAAATAAGTATGCCTTATTAAACCACCATTTTATGTTATAGTTAAGGAATCATATGAGAAATCCAAGACTATCTAGATACACATCGTTGACTTATTTGGAGTTACTTGGTTCTCATTAAGCATCATGCTAAAGAAGCTAACAGCTACAATAAAGAAGTAGGCATCAAGACCAAGGGTAAACGAGATGCATGATTTATTTAACCCCTCATCTCATAATGAAATAAATTTTCCAAACTTTCCTTTTTATCTAGGAGGAAATGTACATATAGTTTTAAGTTGTATGTTTTAGGATAGTTTTGTTCAAATTCCTCTAAGTGCAGTTTCTGGCACATTTGTTTATTATTCCTATTTTGTTTAGTAGGTTATTTTCCTTTCAATGAGTACCTTAGGAAATACATACTATTTTGTTTTATTTTTACTCCTTTTTTTGTTTCAAAAGAGGTTAGGGAAAGATTAACACTAGGTTAAGGTGTTGGACCCAAATAGAGACTCCATGCCTAATGGACTCGACTAGGCACTTGGTCTAGGTTATTTTGCATAGATAGGCATGCAACCCCTATGAGTCACCAAATATTTTGGCCAATTTTGGACCACATACCAAGATGTTAACCATGAGGATCAAGTGGATTATAATCAAAATTAACATTATAAGTGGTAGGTTTTCATAGTGCTAAATAGTTATAAGAACAGGTCTAAAAAAAGCCTAAGTTTACACTTAGCCAAATATTTCAAATTTTGGCCAAGTGTTAGAGAATTTAGTTTTTATTTAGAGAAAATTTTCCAAAACTATCCCATAATAAAATTACAAGGCATAATTATTTTATTATAATTATTCCATTTTATTTGGCTAAGTATCAGGAATTGTTTTAGACATTTTATCCAAAATAAAACTCTTGAAGGGTCATTTCTTCAAAGAAAGTCCTAGAAAAAATTTATGAAGGGAATATTTTAGAGAAATTGGTACAAAACACTTTTCTCAAAGGATCATTCTTTGACAAATTGGACCAAACACAAAGCTCGAATGGTATTTTTAAGGCTAAGTGTCAGTTTGCTTTTAGGACAATTATCCACACAATTTTCTAGAAGGCATAATTACTTCAAGGTAAATGTTTTACAAAATTTATAAATCTAGGTTTATTTTAGACAATTTTTTTGAAACATAAGGCCAATAAAAATGCTTCCAAAACAAAAATCCCAGAGGCATGTTTCTTTCAGACAAATTATCTAAAACATAAGGCTTATAGAAATACATCTGAAACCAAAATCTTGAGGGTTAGTTTTTTGAGAAAGTATCCCAAGAAAAAAGCCTGAAGGGTATTTCTTTCATAAAATTGACCAAGAATTTTTTTGAAATGCCATTGCTTTGACAAAATTTCCTATACAAAAATCTTGAAAAGTATTTTTCTTAAGAAAGTGCCCTAAACAAAAAAGCCTAAAAGGTCATTTTATTTTGGGAAAATTGTTTGAATAATTTTCCTAAAGGGTCATCCTTCAACAAAGTGTCCTAGACAAAAGTTTTGAAGGGTCATAAGTGTTGTCCAAATCAGATTTTCTGCATAAAAAGCTATGAATTATTTTAGAAAAATTATCTCGCAATAATTTCCTCAAAGACTATTTTTTTGGACATTTTGTCCGATACACAAAGCCTGAAGACAAAGTTCCAATAAAAGGTAAAAGGCAAATATTTTTGGGAAATTATTCTACAATAATTTCCCCAAATACATAATTGCATTGGCTAATTATTTCAACAAAGTTGATCTAGCAGGGTGGCAACAAGTGTGGAAATGTCAAAATAAATCTTAACAATCATTAATTAGGGTCTAAAGATTGATAATCATGCAGACATCATT
Source organism: Torreya grandis (assembly GCA_037957365.1). Classification (NCBI taxonomy): domain Eukaryota; kingdom Viridiplantae; phylum Streptophyta; class Pinopsida; order Cupressales; family Taxaceae; genus Torreya; species Torreya grandis. The sequence goes on along the minus strand of JARHVA010001301.1, from coordinate 2,088,620 downwards.
AACATTCCCATGGATGTTAATTGATGGGTTCATGAACATCAAATTCAAGTCTCAAAAAATAACCATTGAAGTTCAAATATCCTAGTGATGGTCACATGGATGTCAAATACATTCACATAGACATCAAATATGGTTGCATGGACACCAAAATTCAATCTCATGAAGTAGCCATTAGAATTTAAAAAATAAGATCAATGATTGGTGTTTAATCATATAGACAATCTAATGATAAGCAATGACTAATTATTTAATGGGCCCAAGTAAATCAATGGCTCATGTTCAATCATGGATTCAGATCTAATGACACTTTAGTAGGTCAAAAGGTTAAGGGGTTTAGAAGATACCACATGGCATAAACATGGGAGTAGATAGATTGAAGAGTAGATCCAGGGACCAAATGTGTAGGTGTCAAGTGTCAATAACATGTTAGCTTAGGGAAAAGATCTAACAACATGTATTCAACCTATCAAAGGATATCTAACGGTATGAAAAAGGGTCAAGATCAATGGATCCTAAATTGGTTTGTTGACAAGCAATTAACAAAGGACTGAGCTGGGACATTTTCAACTAAGGTTGATAGAGTAGTTCAACTTGGGAAAAGTAAATGAATGGTTCTGAGCTAGCAAAAAATATATGAAACTAAGCTCAAGTTCAACTTGAGATAAAATAGGATAAATAATAAAGACCAATCATTGCCAGTAAATCTCTATAGATTTAGGTATTTTAGACCTAATATAGGCCAAAAAGGTGGCATCTTGTTGTAAAAGGGACCAAGTATTAAGAAGAGTGCCATCTATATGGAGTATAGGAAAACCAATAACCTTAGATTAGTTTTTCAACTATAGGATAAACCTATGATCCAAATATGGAAATAAAATAAATATGTGATAAATGCAAGGGGGGTCCATCATTAATAAATAAGGTGATAACTACTATTCATGACATGGCACTATCAAAATCAAGATTCAAGGATTTGATCCTCATGAATATGCCAAGTGGACTTAGGGTCCCAAGGTGGCAAGATGGTAGTTGGAGAAGTAGTTAAGGGCATTATTTCTATTCAAATAGACTTTGGCACTATGCATAATAAGCCCTTGTCTTCTAGTGGGATCTATCGGCCAATTAGACAAGCTTGAGGATTATTGAGATAATAGGAGATCCATTTGTTGATAAAGGCACACAAATAGAAAGCAATCAAATAGTGCCACATCATTTCTTGTTCTCGATGACTTTTCTCCACTCTCTAATGCATTACTCCCATATCTCATTTTCTCTTTCTTCTATATATAGAGGCTTTTAAGCCAAAAAATAGATCCTCTCAGTATTTTTTCTACTTCCTCTCTTGGACATGACCAAACTCTACCAATATGGAGCTTGTAACCTCTTGAGATGAATACAAGACTATTTTAGATTTCATAATTCTAGAATAGTGTATACATGTTAGATTTGCATATGTGGTAGAGGTTTATCCTTGGTCAAATTATGATCTCACCTAGTTGTTAGTTCATCTTGTTATGTAGGTCATATTTAGTGTTCTACAACTTTTGATTAAAGCCTGTATGTGGATACTGTGACTGGTTCGTGTCTTGCTCTAGACCTTTCCATCATTTCCCTCATCTTAGAACTTTTGGTTAATCTCTTAATGAAACACTAATGCATGATAGATATTTGGAATCCTAGATCTAGTCTTGTGCTTATTTCATTAGTGTTTAAGAGTCAAGCAGGGTGGATCAACCCATAATTTAAGTGTATTACCATTAATAGCTTAGGTTTCCCTTTCATGTTCTCTCTCTCTCTCTCTCTCTCTCCCTCCCACCTTTTTTTGGGTTATTAGTAGGTTTTAGTAATGGTAATGAGTTAAAATGATGCATCAAAGGAGATAACCTCATTAAAAAATCCTAGAGGTCTGACCCCATTATAAGATACCCACAGCCTGGGGGTCAGTCCCATGTTGAGCTAGGTTTAAAAGTAGGACCTGAACACTCCTGCCTCCAGTTAGGGTGCAATCTAGATCTCTAATAGGACCAATATTGGCCAATTAGCTAAGAACATGATAGATTAACTGAGTATCTAGAGAACATACAAAATATGAAGCCTTGAAAAATATCTTGGTGATATTAACAATGGTGATTTTTAGGTGTGAATCATTCCCTCAGCCTACAACATTGATTCCTTAACAAATTAAAGAGAAACAAGTAAAATGGTTATGTTTCAACTATTACTATAAATAAAATAAAGGATATAAATGTGTTGAAAATATTTTTTTTTATATTGAAGGTTCTAATTAAAAATAAGAGTTTGAGGAAGTAATAGTTGAGGTTGAGGATAAACAAGATAAGGAATCTAAAAATACAAAACCAACTATCTTATGTCATGCACTTTTTAGGAATTAACACCATATAAACCCTCTAAGTAATGGATTTCCTAAATAAACAAAATATTAAATTTTTAGTTGACTCAAGAATTACACATAACTTCATTAAAATAAGTTGGTGGCATGCATGATTTTTTTTATCTAACTCCAAAAAATCTAGTCATGATTGTAGATGGTGCAAAATTCAGTTGTTCAGGGAAATGCCGGTATTAAAATATCCAAGGGAAATTTCAAAATAAACTCTACTATGTTTTTTATTCAAATAGGTGGGCATAAATATCATTTTAGGATTCCAATGGCTCACAACCTTATGAATTTTTGGGTCATGTGATCAAGATACATTATATTTTATTAATGTATTAGTTATTACATGAGGCATGCATATATTTATGAGACACCCTCTTTGGAAATAAACAAATTTTAGATTAATGTTGAATACTAATTAATGATATTAATTAATTACTAATGTCAGTATTAACTACTATGTGTAAGTTAGTTGAGTCTATTGGACTATTCGGTCCTATGTGAAAACTATCCTATATGCTTATTTAATCTTGAGAGAAGAAATAAATTTTAATGGAATATTTTGCCATTTTAAAAACCTATTTAATTTAATATAATATGTAAATTTATTCTATTTACATGTGATTATCTCAAAAATAATGATAGAGATGAATTTATAAAAAAATTCATGCATTTTCATTTTAAAGGCAAGATATTTGAACTACATGGCTTGTGTACAAGCCTCTACATGTGGTTAGCTCTCATGAGATGCAAAATATTCTCAAAAATGGGGAAGAAGGGTTTGTATCACAATTTTTTTATTTAGTAATAAATCTATAAAATATTTCTACATAGCATAATGTATAATCACTTGATATATTTTGTAGTAATTCTAAGATGAATGCTGCCAAAAATGCAACATGATCATGAAATTCAACTACTACTAGGTAGTCAAATACCAAGCATAAGACTGTATAGGTATCCATATGTATAAAAGAGTGAGATTAAAAATATGTTACAAGAGATGTTGTATGTTGGTATAATCAAACATAGCCAAAGTGTAGATCCATCCTAAGTGGTAATAGTGTGAAAGAATCAAGGATATAACCTGATTTAAGAGAGCTAAACAAATACACCATCAAATTTAAGTTCCACATCCATATCATTGATTATTTTTTTATGAGATACATGGTTTTATCTACTTTAAAAAGTTGGATCTTCATTTTGGCTATCATTAAATTTGGGTTAGATATAAGGATGTACACAAGATAACTTTTAGAACTCATGAGGGCCATTATGAGTTTTTAGTAATGCCTTTTGGTCTCACAAATACACCATCTACATTTAATATTTTTATGACACTATATTTTGACACTTTCTATGTAAATTTATCTTGGTATTTTTGATGAGATGCTTATATAAATTAAGACAGGGGAAGAATAATTGCAACATGTGAATAAGGCACTCATAACTTTAGCATATCAACTTTACAGAAAGTCTTCTGTGTGTGATTTTGAAGTAAAAGAGGTAGAGTACTTGGGTCACATTTTTTTTCATGATAGTGTCAAATTATACCCTCAAAATGTCAAGTCCATAATAAGATGGAAAGCTATAAAAATTTCAAGAGCTTATGGGGCTTCTTAGGATTGATAGGTTACTATCATCATTTTTTGAAAAATTATGGTATCATAGTAGCATAACTCATAACTTTGTTGAAGAAGGGATCCTTACACTATAATAAATATACCACCAATGCATGACCACTCTATTTTTTCTACCCTAGACTTTATGAAGGCATTTATTATTGAATGTGATGCATCACATTATGGAATGGGAGAAATGAAAATACATGAAAGATGATCCATTGCATTTTCAAGTCACTAACTCAAAGGTAAGAATTTTATAAATCCTATCCATGAGAAGGAGATGATGGTTATTACTCATGCAGTCAAATAATGGAGAGCTTATCTAATGGGCAAACACTTTAAGGTGATGATAAATCATAATAGTGTAAAATAATTCTTATAATATATATTTTCGCCTAATTTTTTTTTTGGGTGAATAACCATGGGATATGACTTTGGAATCATATATACTAAATAAAAGAATAATGTAGTATAAAAATCACTATCTAGAAGGTATTAGTCCACAAAGGCATTGCTATAGTGGATGAGGTGAAATTTGAATGGGAGAGTGATATTGATACATAGTTTATGATTAAAAAATACATCATGATTATAGAATATCTAAAAAAATGTTTTGATATGTAATTCCTTGTGGTGAAAAGATAGGTTGTACCTATGTAATAATTCTACCCTCAAGTACAAAATATTTACAAAGCTTCATGCATCTCCAATAGGGAGAAATTTAGGATTATTAAAAAATTATCATTGAATCAATCAAGATTTATTTTGGGGTGAACTAAAGGTAAATGTCCTCAAATTTGTATCCAAATGCATGATGTGTTATAAAAACAAGGGTGAGACAATTAGGACCCAAGGTTTATTATAACCCTTATTCTTTTCTAAAGATGGGAGGAGGTTTCAATGGATTTCATAAAAAAATTAAAAGGCTCAGATTATAAAATATTCATCATGAAAATTTTGGATATGCTCACCAAATATTCCCATTTCTGTGCCTTGTCATGACCATTTTTAGCAAGTACAATAGTATCTATGTTTTGGATGTTGTTTAAAATCTCCAAGGTAATGCCAAGATCATAGTAAGTGATCATGATCTTATCTTTACCATTACTTTTTTTAATAGTCTATTTGCATGTTTGGGTGCTCATTTTGCTCATAGATCATCATATTATCCTCAATCTAATGGGAAAATTAAATGTGGTCAATAAATTCTTAGAGGGTTATCTCTATTTTCTTTATTGAATAAATAAGGGAGATAGGTTCATTGGTTTGCTACTAGTATAATAATGATACAACACTTATTTTTCATATTTTTTTGGATAACACACCCCCTTATTTTAATAAGTGGGGGAACCCTCTATAAAATGATCAAACTTAGAGTTCCTAGACATTCAGTCTCATTCCAACCAACTCATTTCTAAGAGTAGTCTTCTATTTCCAATTCACCTTAGTTTTCCTAAGAATATTACATATTTGGGTATGTACACAGAGTTGGGGGGAAATTTTTTGGACAATTACCATAATAAGATCATGTTATTAATTAATATTATCATGTCATTGACATAATTTGGTCACATTATTTAAATTATTTCTCATCAATTAACGATCCATAAGGTGATCATGTTAATATATAATGTGATCATGTTAATAGATAATGAAATTAAATTATTGTAAAATCAATAATATCCTCACATTATTTTTTTTTTCACATAAACATGTGTGAACATCTACATGAGGGTAATATTGGTTAATAGATAACATGATCATGTTATTAGAAAATCAATAATGTGATTGCATTCCTATTATTTAGAATATAAAAGCATGTGAACATGCACATGAAGACAATATTGACCTTAAGTTTATATTTAATATTCATTTTACTCTAAATTTATTTTAATAAATATAATAAATTAGGGTCATTGTGCATTTTATAGAGTTGGTCTCATTGTTTTATGCCTTACGATGTGGAAAATAGTTTTTCAAAATCCACTCTAGTTAGTACTTAGGCATTTTTAGGGTCTAAGTATTGAACTTAGGGATTTTAGGACATAAATTTTAAAATTGATGACCATTTTTAGTAAACATATAGTCATTTTTATATTTTTGTGTCTTCTGGATTAATTATTGGTATTTCTAAAATTCCTAGGTTTGTCAAAATTAAAGTTTACAAACCACTCACTTTAGACTTGATCCAAAGTGGTGTAATCTAGGTATCATAAGTCACATTAATGACCTACACACATTAAATGACCATTTTATATTAATTTCACATATTCATCATCCATCCTTCATCCCTGATCACTTCTTACTCATCCCTCATCACCCATAATCATTCTCTCCTCATTCCTCATTATCCCTAATCACTCCCTAAATGACCCTCATTATCCCTCATAATATCTAGTCACTCCATCATCATTATTTATTACTCCCTCATTAACCCTCACTATCCCTCATCATCCCTAATCACTCATTCCTCATCCCTCATAATCTCTAATCACTACCTCATTGACCCTCACCATCACTCATCATCTTTAATCATTTCCTCATCGTCCCTTATCACTCCCTCATTATCTTTGACTATACATCATCATTCCATCCTCACACTTAATCACCACTTCATCATCCCTAATCATTACCTCCTCATCCCTCATCCTCCCTAATCACTCCCTTATTGAACCTCACCATTCTTCATCATTTATAATTGTTCCCTCATCATCCTTAATCACTTCCTCATTGATTGTAACCATCCCTCATCAACCCTAATAATTGATTCATCATCCCTCATCATCTCTAATCACTCCTTACTAATCCATCATCTCCCTTAATTACTCCTTTATTAAGATTGACCAAACTTCATCATCCCTAATCACTCCCTTATCCTCTTTAATCACACTCACATTAACCTTCACCATCCCTCATCATCCCTAATGATTCCCTCATCATCTATACTAAATCCATACTCATCCCTATTAATCCTTAATCACTCCATATAATACATTGATGGTATTATTTTTTGAGTTTATAACAATGCTAGGAGATACAAGTGAAGAGTTGAGTGCTAACATAAAATATAAGACATAATGATCAAAATAAAGTGGAGGATAATTTGAAACATAAATATTTAGCACCTAGGAAAATATATGGGCCTATTAGAAATTATTTAATTCATAATTAAAGACCTAACATAAAAAGATAAGAAGTAAAAACACCATAGCACTAAAAATGGGTAGTAAATATGAAGATCACCAAGCTATGTGATTTCCTAAAACCAATCAATTATTTTCCATATGAGGATATTTTAAGATCCAAATAATTACATTTAAGGCCTTCTATTTGTATGTATATTGATTTAGTCATTATACTAGAGAGTGGAAAATAATTTTCAAATGATTAGAACAAGTAGTCCAAGATTAAAAAGTGGTTCTTAATTCACAACTTCATTATTCAATCCAATGAAGAGTGTCACACTATGGTTTCTCTACTTGCATTGCTCAAGAAGTAGGTATAAATTATGTAGCACTATAAAAAGGTAAGTATATAATATGTTATGAACCCAATGATATGGTTGGTACTAAAAATATTTATACTTCCCCTAGCAAGAAATTATATGAATTAAAAACATTATTTCATTAACAAATGTATATCAATAGTGAGCCAATATACTTCATCATTTCCAATGGAAGTAATAAAAATTTAATTTCTCCTAAATCATATTTTCAAAAATTGAAATTGAAATTGATGTATCATCCATAACCATATGCTAGTGTATTTTCTAGTGCAGGCCTTGATAAATGGATCACCTAGTAGTGTCACTTGGTATATAAAATCAAACTTTTTAAAGATGTAATCCTTTGTGACATCTTACCATTAGAGGTGTGTGATGTTTTATACTTAGTCAACCATATATTTACCATTGAAATATAGTCTATGAAGTAAATATTTGAAATGTTTTGGTAGATTGGCATTATCTGAAATACCATATATCATAGTAAGTTCATAAGCTTTCAGTCATTAGTGCTAGGAAGTGAAATAATATTATCATTTCTAGTAAGAAGTATACTATTGAAGGTAATAATAAAATGTAATAACATAATTATTATACCATATAATATTTTTGTTTGTCCAAAAATAACAAAAACAAAATAACTAAATCATAAACTAGATGAATACAAGGATATCTTTCAGACACCTAAATAAGTTTCTATATACTATACACTAAACATTACTATTGATTTTATTCCTTAACTACCTCTACCTCAAAACTATTTAGATAATATATAATTTATATAGAATGAATATATAAAGTGGTAAATACATGAACTCATGGATTATGGACACATCAAGCCCAAATCATTTCCTTGAAAAATACCAACTATGTTTGCACCAATGAAGGATAGGATATGAGGTTATGAATATATTAAAAAATTTAACAAGATTAAAGTGAATAAATATTATCTTCATCCAATATTAAGGAATTTATATACCATATCCATGGTGTATAAGTCTTTTCCAAAATTGATCTTAAGTTTGGGTATCATCATATATTCATGTTAAACCTCTAGACATTAGGAATATAGTCTTAAAAACAAAGGAATAGTTGATTGATTAGTTGGTTATGCCTTTTATGTTAGCTCGTTTAGTGAATTCATTAATTGAGATGTTAAATGACATTATTAGGCCCTTTAACTATGCCATTTTTTTAATCTAAATTGATGACATCCTAGTCTTTAGAAAACAAGGGATGAACATCTACACCATGTTGAACTAGTGTTTCACATTTTACAAAAACACATTTTTATGGTAACATGAATAAATGTTCATTTTTAATGCAAGATATAAAACATTTTTGATACATTACACACAAGGAGTGCATGTGTAAACCTAACCAATATTTAAATCATATAAGAATGGGAAACACCAAATAACTTTGCATAGATTCCAATATTCTAAGAATTAGCAAATTATACAAGACATTTATGTTAAATTTTTATCCTTTTAACCAATCTTCCAAAGGTGGAACAAAATAAAGTTTCATCTAGTCAGTAGCACAATAAAGATAATTTGATGAACTAAAATTTAAACTCTATTATGTGTTAGTACTTGTGTTACTAGATGATAAATTTAGAATATTGTCCAATTCATTAAGTAATAAAATTGAATATCACAATTAGGTATTTAAAACATCAAGTCCTAAAAAAGATTTAATTTATATTATAATCGTTTAATAACATATGATTAGAATCAAAGATACCTTTAGAGTATATACCTACATCAGATGATGAGGGAGTGATTAGGGATGATGAGGGATGGTGAGGGTTAGTGATAGAGTGATGAAGGATGGTGAGGTTCAATTAGGGAGTGATTAGGAATGATTAAGGATAAGGAAAGAGTTATTAGGTATTGTGACGGATGAGGATGGAGTGATTAGGGATGGTAAGGGATGGTGATAGTCAATGAAGGAGTGATTAGGGATGATAAGTCTAAGTTATTACATATGATGAGGGAAAATAAAGGTTAATGATGGAATTATTAGGGATGATGAGGGATGAGGAAAGAGTTACTATGGATTGTGAGGGATGAAGATGGAGTGATTAGGGATGGAAATGGATGGTGATAATCAATGAAGGAGTGATTAGGGATGATAAGAATAAGTTATTAAAGATGATGAGGTAAAATGAAGGTCAATGAGGGAGTTATTATGGATGATGAAGGATAAGGATGGAGTGATTAGGGATGATAAAAAATGATGAGGAATTTATTAAGGATGATGAATGATGGGTAAAGAGTGATTAGGGATGATGAGGGATGAGGAAGGAGTGATTAAGGATAATGGGGGATAACAAGGGTCAATAAAGGAGTGATTATAGATGATAAGGAATTTATTAGAGATGACAAAGGATAGTGAGGGTCAATGAAGGAGTGATTAGGGATAATTAAGAATGGTGAGAAAGTGATTATGAATGATAAAGGATGAGTAGGAAGTGATAAATGATGAGAGAGGGCCGATGAACAAGTGAAATTAATATAAATTGGTCATTTGATGTGTGTAGGTCATCAACATGACATATTCTCTACCCAAATCACACTAATTTGGATCATTTTAAAAGTGAGTGGTTTGAAAAATTCAATTTTGACAAACTTAGGACTTGTAAAAATGTTAGGAATCAATCTAGAAAGCACAAAAACCTAAAAAATGACTATATGTTTACCAAAAATGGACATTAGTTACAAAATTTATGTTCTAAAATACCTAAATTCAATACTTAGACCCTAAAAATTCCTAAGTACTAACCCAATTTAATTTTTAAAAGCTATTTTCCACATCATAATGCATGTAGTTATGAGACCAACCCTATTAGATGCAGAGTTATCCTATTTTCTTACATTTACTAAAATAAATTTAAAGCATAAGTTTAAAAATGTAAACTTATACTTAACATTTATATTAGTAAATATAATATTCAAATCAATATCAGCTTCATGTGCATGTTCACATGATTCTATGTGTAGGAATGTGATTGCATTGTATATTAATTTGATTGTGTTATTTGAATTTGAATTCAAACACCAATATTTTTGGATTAGGAATGTCTTAAATTCCCAAGCCAAAGGCTTATACCTATCAATCTACAATCGAGTTCAAGTGTTTTGATTAAAAAATAACAAAATTGAACTTTAATCCTTGAATAAATTGTGAATTTCAATATTAAAACTCATAAATTTAACACCATCATGATGATCACACTCTCCTCATTCCAAAAATATGTTTTTTTATAAATTTTGGACTAATTTAAGGTTTCAAACTATGTTGATTTCTAACTATATATATTTAGGCGACTATATGCCACAAATATACATGCCTATACATGTTCATGTAATTTTTTTTCATTTATCCAAGTGAAAAACAAGTTATATATATGGTCACAAACTAGGCCTAATTCTACACACATTCAAAAAAAATGAATTTCATTTTTTTGAGGTAGTTCAATGCACCGTATGGATGACTATCCATTTTTTGTCAGTTTTGAAGATATATTTACTTTTAAAATTCATAAAAAAAGTAATCATTGAAGAAATATAAAAAATATATAGGTCATAATCTAGAATACCTTATCTAAATTTTCACCAAAGGATTTCAAACAATATAAAACTCTTCTAAAAAAATGGTGTACTGCATGGCCATCTATATACTCTAATTTCTTTAAAAAAATAGGAGTTCCTATTCAAGTTTTAGATGTTTAACCTAGTTATACTAAACCATTTTTTTAAAAATAGTGTTTTGAAAACTAGACTTGAAATGATAAATTTCATGTTCCTACACCATATTCAAATTTAGAGTGTACATATCTCAAATTATCTACAAAAGTTTAGATTTTTGAAATTTTAGGAAAATCATATCCATAGGTAGGCCCCTTCCTCCCCCCTGAACTTTGTGTACTTACCCATTTTCAATATAAAATTAATCCCTATTGAGAGCCCCATAACCTTTGAATTTAATATTTTATACTTGGTCATGTCCTAAAGTAAACCGATCACTTTCTTACCTAAAATATTTAATGTGCTAACTTTTCTATAAGTTTGATTTTATTCTCAAGTTTATAGAGTCACAAGCTTCTAGATTGTCAGGCTCTCAGAGTATTACATGTTACCTAGTGAGGGATATCCAAGTGAGCATCTATATTTATCACAATTATTTCCTTTTACTTAGTCTCTCTTGTGGATTTTTATATGAGGAATGGTTAAATGAAAGAGCACCACATGGATCACTATTAGAGATGTCAAAACTTGTCAAAGCCCAACCACTCAAGATACCACACTATCAAAATATTAATTCTCCTAGATATATCATATTGGTTACATCTTGTTAGAGCCTAACCCAATGGGAAGGTGCCATAATGGTCATATTCATAATGGTCAACCTCCTACATCTATCATAGATGTTAGATCCTAGGAGAGCACAATTGAATGAAATAATGTTGTGTGGCCTGGTGGTCAGAGTTATTAGGATCCAACCAATGGGATCACCCCAATGTCATATGTTTTAGTATAATAGATATAGAAGATATGTTAGACCCTAGGATATCCCAAACAAATGAAAGAGTGACACATAGCCTATTTTCAGTCTTGTCATTCCTTTAGACCTGATAGGGATGTGAAAATATATTGGAGCTTGACTTATCACATCATGCCATGTGGCATTTCCATACATATTGATATGAAGAAATCAATATATATAGGGGTGATCAAAATAAGGTAAAATTAGAGTTGAAAGGCTAATCAAAACACACCACATGTCTTATATCCAACATTTCTTTCTCTCAAACATATAAATATGAGGCATGAGACCATGCCTATGTGGTAGACATTATAACATAATCAAATTAGCAGGGGACATGTGGCATGAGGTAAGAATTACCAAGGATGTCTTATTGATGTTATGGTTGTGTGCCTACCACACTATGAGAATAAATTATATGGTAAGCTGGGACTCGATTAGACATTCTAAAGCATTGAATCACAATCACTAAATCTAATAGGTGGTGAGTGATCATGATTTATAAGTTTATGTCCAAATTAAGAAATAAACGGTAAATATCAAACACCAACTTTTATTTGAATTAATGTTGAGTAAGACACCAAATTCCATCAATAAAAGAGATGTTTGTAAACATTTATAAGTGTTGAGATGAATCATTATCCATTATTGCTCCTAGTTTCCTAGGATCTATTCATCACTTTTTGATCTTTCTAGTGATCTTAATGTTTCCCTTTTGCTCAATATTTGATATACCATATTTTCATCCTAGCTAAAATTTCCACCTCATTCTCTAACCTATAACCAATCTATAGTATAGAGACACAACTTTCCCATATGGATTGACATGTTTTAAACACTAGAATGAGGTGATAAAAATCATGGACCTAGTGCCCAAATCCTCTAGGAGTGATGATGAAGATGAGGTTGAGTTTGAAGAATATTTAGGTCATATGAGAAGTGTGGTTTACAATTATTTGTAGCTAAGATAGAAGTCTTCCCTTGTGCCAGCTTATTTAACAAATTGTTGATCATGACTAAGTGAGAATAGGATGGTGTACATGACATGGTCTACTCTATGATTTCTTAGCATTAGATCATGGACATTTCAGGAGACACCTTTAAAACCTACTATAACATCCAATAATATAATATCACATATGATTTAGATGTGGTGACCACTTGGACTAACTCTCACTAGATTTATGACATCCTAGAGGAATAATTAGAGAACCTTGATGCAAAATGGGATAACAAGATGGATATGAATACATAAACCATTTGTACATTCAAGGATGGAATCCATGTCAAGATCATAATATTTAATTGATTATTCAAGGAGAGAAAATACATTCATGTGAACCTTATGTGGATCCCCTTGCTCCACATTATCCTTAAAGGTGAGAAAGTCCTTGACCTTGGAGGGTTGATCAATTTTAATATAATTAAGGCATTAGGAGATGCCTAAGGAGGAGGTGACTTATACATTATGAGATACTAGATAGATGTAGATTCTACAACACTCACATTTAAACCTTATGCCTTTATATCATGGGTTCTTAGAGGTACATTTATCCATGTAGTTATTTACAAGCTATATGGCCGCCATTATAGGAACCACATCAGGGAGATATATGAGCCTTTCTACCAAATGGTCTAAATGCACATCAATAAATCACTCATGACTTATATATCAAAAGGTATTAGGGAATCTCTTTCCCCCATTGGGAATTATTGGTATTATAAGGAGGACATAATTATTAAAGTGGTGGGCACTCTTAATAATCCACTTCAATTTCATTATCACATCTTGAACCACTTGACTAAGTAGTAAATAGTGTATCACTTGGTGGAAGGTTTCTTCAGGAACTACATCAATCATTAGTATAATGCTTGATTTCCCTTGCTAATCACCATATGGAACCATGTATACTGAGCCTTCCCCCTCTATACTATATGGTGGTAAGAAGAGACTCATTTCTCTTGGGTAGAGCTAAGAATTAGGATTAGGAACCACATGGTTTGATCCAAAATCACATATCAAAGTAACAAGCCCACCTAAATATCAATTATGGCCACCTCCTTGATGTTTATAATGAGATCTATATAAACTCAACTGATGATGAGGAAGTATTTTCCTTAATTAAATCAAGGAAGAAGGAGAAAGGAAAGAATTCTTAGCTTGATCCATCTGACCCATCTAGCCTTTCCTCTTCCATGTTGGTTTATCCTAATAAAGATATCTAGGTGAATCCCCCTAAATTTAAATAAGAATTATATATGGAAACCTAATAACTTCTCCCCCCCCCCAAACTTCTCCTTCTTGAGATCCTACCCCTTAGCCCTAAATTATGCCTAAACCGCATTTTGTGGTTCAATTGGATTGACCTCAGGTAGTATAACCCTTAGTTACTACTCTTTAAATATATCAACTCCAAGTGGATCGACCTTAACCTACTCAAAAACTTAGGTTCAACATTAGTAGTAGACCAAAGACAAGTCTAAGGACTTACTAGTATTTAGAACATGTGCAAATCAATTTTCACACTCCCTCCACTCTTTAGTAGCCTCTCACACCACCTAGATTCCCAACTCCCTAGAAATACACTAGCTTGTACCACCCCTTTTTACCATTTCATCCTCTCTATAATTTATCCAAGTGCCTATAGCCTCAATCATGCATACATCCTTACCTCCTCATTTCTATTTAATTCATACATACCATAAGTAATAATATCTATAGTTCTCCTCCTAGTCATTCCACATGTCCAAATACCTTCAGGTTCCCTTAGTCATTCTCTATGGCCTATACCACCTTTGCTCCCTCAAATATAATAGTTGAAGTTGATCTAAATAAGAGTTCCCAAAAGAAGAATGCCATTTATCTTCAACCTTAAAATCATGTCCCAATTGTTCCCACTTCCCTTCTTGCACCACCTCATTTGGATCCCTACATCATTCCTAGGCATCCCTTTTCTATCATCTTAGGTACCATGGATTTAGATTTAACCATCCAATTTCCTCCTTTATGTTGAATTACCCTCTCCCTAGAGTCATTTACCCATAATTTAATTTGATCTAGAGCCAATGATAAGTAGAGATGTTCCCTTGGGCCTCCCCATTCATCTTTCCTCCTTTCAACCCCATGCCTCATCCTCTAATGTGCTCCTTTTTCATCCCTCCCACTTCATCCATTACTCATCCACCTCAACCTCCACCTATCACAGCTATATCCATCACCCTAACAATACCTCCCTTCACCTTGGATATAGCTATGATGTTTTAGGCACCTAAGATGACTCTACAAGGTGACCTGATGTACAATGGGACTTAGACTGTACCATGGGAAACATGAGTAAAATCCTCACCTAAAGGTTCATATAGGAGGGGAACTCAATGGTTTTTAAAATTCACAATACTTATTATCCCTCAATAAGGTGAGGATGTCTATGGGAGAAGAGAAAGTGGTTGAGGACCCAGTCTTAGTGCTCAAAACTATGCATGATATGTCTAAGAAGCTAATAGAAGACATATAAAAATAAGTCTAAATCCTATAGAGTTGATCACGAACTTCAAGGAAACCCTCATAAATCTATTATCAACTCTAAAGGAGGATAGTGGATATCAAGGTGCATATTTAAAGGGCCCAAGTGTATCTGGAGAAGATTACTTTGGTGGAGAGAAAGTGCAAGTTGCTAGCGATGATCCTGAATAAAGGCATGTTCTTAGAATCAAATCTCATGCCTATTTTAGACTTGAACCTATTCCAAACATACATCAAGAACATGAGGGTTGATATTTAATAATGGTTTGATAGTGGAGCCCATATAATAAGGTAGAAAGAAGATATTGGTCTACTTTAAAGAGGTCAATATCACTATATTATTCCACCTAACATTGAGAAGAGTTATCATTGATATTAAGGTTGATATCATTTTATCTCAAGGTTGATGTCATTGATTTCAAGATGCATGGTGTGTGGGGTATGATATTGTATTATTGATATCACAAGTAATCCAAGAAACCTAATATCTCTCTACTGAGATATAATTAGAAGGCTTGAGAATTCATCAATAATTTTTGCAATAGTTTTGAAGACTCAACATAACACACAGTGAGATATGAATATTCTTAGTCAATCTTTGAATATCTATGTAATCATATCTGAATATGCTTCATCAAGCTATGAATATGTTTTTTTGAAGTTCTAAAGAAGAGGCTACATAGAACACAGTGAGCTATGAAGATATATAGTCAAGATCCAAAGATCTACATAAGCATCTCCAATGATGCTCCATCGAGCTATGAAGATGTTATGTTGAAGATAAAAATAAGAGGATATATTAGGTTACATGAGTAGATATATGATTTGATGGATCACTTTGGATAATTTCAAGGTAAGCCTACAAGGGTAAGGCCTTAAGCCCAAGTCTATAACTAGACTAGTTATAGACCCTACTTGACTTAATGAGGTGTCATGAGGTGTTGTCTAGGAAAATGAAGGATTTTTGACATTTTTTGAGAATTTGAGATGATGTATGATAATTTAAGTGAGGTGGAGAGCACATGGATAGTTGTTATAAGGTTATCTTCAAGACCTATTATAACTTACAAGTAAAAGGCCTTGAGACCAAAGAGAGAAATGGTGGCCAGATGGGGTATTAGGATAAGTTTCCAAGGCAAGTTTGAGTATTTTTTCACTGAAAGAGGTATTTTATGTTTTTTCATTAATGTTAAAAAAAATTAAATTCATGGTTTGTAAAAAAAGGCATGGAAAAGTGTTTTATGGTCTCTTAATTGCATAGAATGAAGGGTTCTCAACTTAAGGACTTTTAAGTGTTCATTGGCACATGTAATATCTACATGAGAACTTAATATTATTATGGTAGATAGGTAAATGTCCTATCTCAAATTTATAATCATTGGATTTTTTAAAGGGTTAAGCTTTAAGAATGATCATTAAGATTATAAGACATGTTAAACCCTCAAAGAACCCTAATATTTACCCAATGTAAAATAAATTACTCCAAAGTGATTAGAATGGATTGGTTTGTCTAGTTTAGATAACATATAATTAATTTAACTCTCTTAATCATCTCTAGGTATGTTTTTTGTTAGAAGAGTGAGTTGACCCTATAAGAAAGGCCTTGTTTCTTAGAGATTTGTTGTAACAGATAGAGTTGACTGAGTAAAATTTTCCAATTAGATAATATTTAAATATTGACAATTTGATATTATTTTCATGGTGGTTTATAATTAGATTCTATCCATTATGCGTGTTAAACCGGTGATACAAGTTGACCAATCACTAACAAACTTAGTGGTGCAGATAGTGAGAAGTTGATTAGGGATGTGTTATCATGGATTAGGGATTAATACAAGTTCATAAATATATTTTTAAATAAATTTAATAAATTTTCATGTTATATATAATTTTTTTGGGTCAATGGATATGATGAAAATGTTGCTCATAAGTTGACCTATCTAGTGCATTTAAGACAGTGAAGGTGTGAGGTTGTGAGATTGGTCTACAAGACAAATATTTCCATATGACCATGTTATCTATCTATTTGATATTTTTATAATTTTATTATAATACCATACACATGAATTTTAATTATATGAAATTGTATACATAGGTGTTGAAGGTCATTATCACCATGCTTATGTTTCAAGGTAAACTAGTAGATTTGGGTAAGCAAGTCGCAGTGATGAGTTGGAGGCTCTTTGCCCTGAGATGAAGCATAAAATTAATATGATTTTTTTATTTAGTATATTATTTTACTATCCATTATTTTAATTTTTTTGTAATTCAGTGTAATAGGTTGAAACATTGAAGCCAAAATGGCTTATCTGGCTAGGTAAGGACTGTGAGAGAGAAGATCAACAAATTGGTTTACAAAACCAATAGTTACCATTAATGATTATGATATTTTTGTTTAATGTTTCTATGATGAGGTTATAATATTTTTTTTATAAATTATAATTACTTTATTAGTTCTATCATATGTTAGAATTTAGTGTTTTCTTGACTATGTTTTCAAGCCAATTGGTAGTTCAAAGTAAGCATATTGCAGAGAAGAGTTTGAGCTTGTATACCTTGAGTTGAAGAATATAATAATTTTTTTGATGAACATAAAGTCATTAATATTTTTTATATGTTGTTTTGGAAAAAATTATTTTATGCTTTAGTTGTTCAAAATAGATTTTTTATGTATGCACAGGTTATTGTGAATAGTGTTTTGAGAAAAGGTTCAAGTGGGGGTTGGACCTCAAAGGTGTTGTGGACCTACAATTAAGTTTGATAAGGTATATTTGATTTTAATTATATGTTTTAATTCTATATTATGACTTTTTAAGTGTTTCAAGGAAGGCCAAGTGTAATGTGTGACTAAGGAGGCCTAGCAGGTCTCCATATGACCTAAAGAAGGAATATAGCCTATTAAGCTATGGCTGACCTAATATATTGGTTGATTCATATTTGAAACATGTTATATAAAATATTTTAATAATATTTAAATTGTGAAAATCTATTTGTCTTACCAAGGTGTGTGAGAGCAAAAGACTAGTATAAGAACAAGTCTAATTAAGCATATTTGTGTGAGTTAGTTAAGTATGTGTGAAAGCGAATAAAAAAGCACAAAAAAATAAAAAGGAGGTCATGTGTACCATAATATGGGTTTAATGAATATATAATAGGATGTCTACATATTAACATTAGTGCCTATGTAAACTAATCAAGGTGATAGAGGACTTATTAAGTAATGACATATTTATTTGGGTGAGAGGCAATTTTGAATGTGATCATGAGTGTCAAGGAGCAGACCATGAGGGAAGATTTTGATTAAGATAATATTAATGAGGATAGGATAAGATTATAGGTATATAAGTATATCATAAATTATAATAGGTTTATTATAAACCTAAATATGTTGATAAGGCCATGATGAGGTAGCTGATGTGTAGAGAGAGAAGATAGAAGATTAAGTATGGAATTGATGTCATAGAGAGAAAAAGAGAGAGAGAGAGTAGAATAAGACCATAATCAATTGCTTATAATCATAAAGGAAAATGTGGAAAAATAATTGGTGGCTAAGTGGGTGCCAAGTCATCATAGTGTTGATTGAGTGGGTGCTTGATCAACAATGGGGTTGGTACCTCCTACCAAGTTGGTGCTTGCTAAATCCAAGTGGGTGATTGGTGAATTTATGGGTTGGTTCTCTTTATTGGGTTGGTACTCATCTAAATATTGATTCATTTATTCATAGGACTATTTGTCCAATCTTTATTTCAGTGGGTTTTATTCCCCATGAGGGTTTCCCACTTATATGATGTGTTATGTTTATTTTTAAATTACTTTGGTTAATTAATGCATTATTCATGCTTATGTACATTAGGTTGATATTGATTGATGAATGGTAATGAATGAATGATGAAGTGAAAGTAAAAGAGTATTAAGGACACTTATACACCCCCCCACCCCTCTTAGTGATTGTGCTTCCAACACCTAGATGGCACTCTATTAGATAGGGTCAACTTTGGAATTAAACTAAGTCACTTCAATTAGGTCATGAGAAAGAAAGTGACAAAGGAAAATAAGGATAGAGTCTACGTGGTGATAAAACTCTCCACCCAATCCATTGCAATCATTAGTAAAGTTTTATGGGTTAAGTTATCCATGAAGTCCCCACTCCAATTTTACTAAAGACTAATGACCTAATTAAAGGTGATCTTTTGATGGCAAAAAATTAATTTGACCAAGTTGGACTGGGAGTTTGATCTAGTAGTAGTTATGTTGGACGTCAAGCAGGCAAAATCCAAGCATTTGGGAGGTGGTTCATTGGTATCCCCACCATGTATTAGATAGGTGGACCCTTGGATATATTGTGGAGAGTATAGGATATTATTATTTTTTAAATATAATTTTAACAAAATTTGGGATGCCATAATGGCCCAAGATGGGAATCTTGTGCTACTTGAGGTGACCCCCATCCTTATCTATATGTGAAAGGTCACTAATTTTGGTTCCAAAATGTTGTCAAAATTAATTCAAGATTTCAAATGCTTTTCCTTGATCATTTGGACATTTAATGTCTACCATGATTGGCACTCTTTGTAAAGGTACTCATTTTTATGAATACAATTCCCTATTTTCTATTAAACTATTTTTTTATTTACTAGTGTATCTTTCATTTCTAATTTTGAATGAATGCTAATGTTAGATAATTAAGAAAGTGTTTTGTTATAAAATTAACATTTTGGTTATAATGTGTTATGTTTTTATATCCCATTAATAATACATTCTCATTTTTTTTATAACTTTAGTAATGTGTATCAATTTGCATGTTATATTTGAAGGACCTATTTATTGTTTACTATATGATCTTTTATTTTTGATATTTAATGGGGGTTTATGAATTAATTATTTAATTATGTTTCCTTAGAATTTTTACCAATGAAAAACTAAGTTATAACCCTTGGTGAAACTTGGCACATAGTGGTGTAACTGCGGTAGAGCACTTAGTTAGGTTCTTTAAGAATCGGCACCTTTCAAGCCTATAAACACTCTTTATTACCCTACTTTTAAACCTCATTTTTATGTATATTTTAAGACCAAAAAAATCCACCTATTTCATAAATATATAATACATGACTTAGTAGCTAATGAAAATTAGAAGTTTATTTAATTAATAGTTGAACCAAACTGCAACTACACACATCTTGAACCTTTAGTGCTAAAAATCGCTACTCTTTGAGTGCAAAAGTTTAAACTACTTGGTCCTTAAACTAAACTATCATTAGTCCTAAAATTAATGAGGGGATATTTTATCCCATGTATTGTCTCCCACTTTACTCTTTAGAGCACTCAATCTCATGAGAGCTTTCAGGGGTAGAAAGGACTTCAAGACCCATAATAGATAGCACTAAAAGGATGGCCTTGTGTAATATATTATTTTAAACTTGAAATTTAACCTTTTAGTTGTTATTATTAGGATCCTCAACTTTGTAGGATCAGTTGTCACTTCCCTTCCTTTACAGTTTATCCATTTTTCTTGCCTTAAACACACAATAACAATTGGTGCTAAAAGGATGGTTGAATCTATTTTTTTTAAAATTTGTTTGATAGTATATATGGTTTATGTTGGTTTATGATTGTTATTGGTTATTTTTAACTATTTTTATCTATAAAATACCTTGGATCATATTACACCTATCATTAGAGTTAGGTCCCAACATGATAGACTAGTTATTTCACCTTTATAGTTTCATAGAAGGCCCAGACTTGGTAGACCTAGACCTAGACCAATAGTTGATTACACTAGCTCATCCTCTTAGTATCCCAAAATAGACTACCCATAATTTCTCTCCAAGTACCCTATTTATCTTGGTGGGCTATCAAAATTCTTAAAGTTGTCCAAGACTTACCTAAGAACCCAAAAATATATCTTCCCTATTTCACCCTCGATTAGGATGAATGGATAAAGAATATGATCATACAAGACTAAATTGAGACTTATCAATATGGAACACATGGACTTATCCTATGATCAGTTCCTTAACCTACCTAAAAACTCACAAGCTAAGACTAGTTTAGTAGTACTTTCCTAGCCTAATTTGGGTAAGTTATTAACCCTAGCATCCTTTATCATTATTTCACTTGCATTAAATGATAACATATTGAGCCCATTTAAAACTTCAATGTCAGGTTCTAGAAAATGTATAGTCAAGTAATCATGCTTTACCAACCTAATTCTTGACTAGTGATTGAGATGTATAAAAATTCCTTGGACGCATGTATGACCATGTTCTTAAGATGAGACCCCAAAATAGTATACTTACCTCTAGATAATATCTAAGCTATAAAATTTTATAGGTAGTTAAAATTCTAAATTTCAAATTATGGCTCTCATTCTTAATGTATTGCCACATATTCCTACATTAAACTTATTGTCTAATACAAACCATAATATTCTAGTGCTTTAGTCGCTACCCATAATAAACCAACTCCATTTGAGTCATGAATTACCAAAACAACACTTAGGATTTATTAACCCATTAAACCATGAAATGGATCCTTAGTTACAACACCAAGGGACATTGGTAGTAGTTATCAACACTATACTATACCTCAGGAGTCTACTATAAATGAGTTGGACACCATCTAGTGAATGGTCCAAAAACTAAGTAATGAGTTCCTTGGTCTACAAAGGCAAATGGGAAGCTTAAATGATGAAATTTCAAATAAGAACTATACCTACCAAAGACAAAAAAATTACAATCCTCCCATAATAAGCTAAATCCCTCCCTAATAGGCTACTTTAAGTTAACATTTTTCAAATAGCTCTACCTAACTAGTCTTAAGTACATAACATAGCTACACATGGGGAGCTTAAATGTACATAATTATTTAGTGTTTTTGAGATATTTTAGAGATAAATGGATGAATATTATGTGGTTCCAAATCACCCAAAATCATCAAGTGAAAGTAGACCCACTAACACTACCATGGTGTTGTAAAATATGGACTTTCCCAGCCAAGAATAAAGTGGGCCAAAGGAGAGTACTAATGAGGTTCATACATTATAATAGTTCTATAGGATAAATTATGCCCTAAATAACTAACAAACCTTTACTAATTCAACTCCCCAAAATAATAGTTAAACCCCACCAGATCATAATTATAGGAATGACCCTCCACCTCTAAAACCTCATGAGCTAAAATAACCTATAGATACCCAACCAATTAAAAACAAGGTAGGGTATAACATAGTAGAGGACACAAATAATATTAAGTAAAATATCACCCTTCAAAAACTTAATTAGTTCACAAAGTAATGTGATCTTATATGAAAATCCTTAGCTAAAAAACTAATTTAACCTACCTAAACTAAGTAGAAAACATCCCACACCAATGTAATCATCCATAAGAATAAGACTAAGGTTCCTCCCTTCCTCCTAAATATTAGGTTATTTGGAAAAAACCTATAAAATTACTTGGTGGACTTAGAATCCTCAATAAACATAATACCAAAAGGCATTTTTGAGAAGTTAGGATTAATTCTTATTAAATCAGACAAGGTGGTGGTTCATCTAGATAATTCATAGGTCAAAGTAATGGGTGATAATATAGGTGTCTATATGCAAGTATAATATGATCCTAGGATTTAATAATTCATAGACATCCAACTGGTAGAGATCATTGAAGCCTATGGCATGCTCCTCAAGAGGGATTGGTCTATAACTTAGATGGGTACATGGACACTTACTTCTCTCATATGTGATTACCATGGAGAGGTATAACTAATAAAATTTGAGTGGATTGAAAACCCCACATGAAACATATGATAATTGAATATAATTTTATCAATGAGAAAGTGAACCTAATTTACTCAGACTTAAGTATTTATACATTGAGCATGAAACCTTCTAGAGACTAAGATAGAAATGAAATAGAATTTTAATGCTTATGTTTTCCCTATATGTATATGGGATTTATTATAAAAAGGGTAGTGGCTTAGGTGTTATACTAATATATCCCTAAGAAAAAAGATAGTTTCATATAGATTGTAGTTCCCCTACACAAACAACCCAATGGAGTATACATCCTTAATCCTAGGGTTATAATTCACATTAAAGCATAAGGAAAAGGAACTTAAAGTATTTAGTGATTATCAACTTATGGTTAACCAAGTTAAGATTAAAATTTAATGAAAATTATCATACCTTAAGAAGTATAAACATAAGGTTTGAGACATGATCGATATGTTTAGTGCACTCAATGTCATCCCTATCTCTAGGGAAGAAAACCATGTTATTGATTCATTAGCATCCTCAATGATGAACATAACTCCCCTTGATGACATTGAATTGTAGGAGTTATCTGTGGAACTAGTCCTTGCCCAACAGTCTTAGACAATGTAATGAATTTATAGGTCTTTGATAATGATCAATATATTATCTAATTTCTTAAAAATGTTGGGGTTTTTTAATCCTAGGTAATTGATGAAGTAGATATAGACAACCCTAGATCTAAAATTGATAAGTATGGGATACTAAACATTCATGGGAATCAAATCTTGAAAGGGATGAATTCCTTAGAAAGAGTGTTTTACACCTTAGGCCCCACACCCCAAATGAATAAACCCAATTTTGAGGACCAATTTATCAAATCATTAACCTTATCTCTAAGTAAAAACTCCAAACTATTAGTGTGGGTCCTAACTAGACATACTTAGAACTAATTACTCACACCATCCCATTAAACTTAGACCAAAAACCATTTAGATAGAGATAGAGACTTATGAACCTAATCATGGAACCATTAATACACAAAGAGATTAATAAATTTCTCTCTATTGGGATAATATTCCTAGTTTTCCACTTTACATGTGTAGCCAACTTAGTGCCTATTTGAAATAAAAATGGAGAAATTCATTTATGTGTAGACTTTCAAAACACGAACTGAGATTTTGAAAAATATGACTACACATTAACTTCCCTCATTGAAGTGATCCAAATGGTGAGTGGATCCTAGATGATGTCCTTCTTGGATGGATTATTTATATATAACCAAGTCTTAGTAAATTTAGGATATCGAGTCAAAACCACATTAACCACCAAATGGGGTACATTCACTTAGAAGAAAATGCCATTTGGGCTAATCAATGTCAGAGAAAATTTTAGAGGGAAGTGGATTTTAATTTAAAATGTTTAATTGGAAAGTGCATAATGGTTTATATGGATTACTTGACTATGTTTTCAAAATATAGGTCATATCACATATGTCACTTACATAAGGTTTTCAAAAGGTTTAGGAGGTATGGTATCTCCTTAAACACAAAGAAGAGCATGTTTGGCATCACATAAGGTAATCTTATCATTCATATCATCACAAAGAAATGTATTTCTATTGATATAAAAAGAGATAATGTGATTTATAATTTGACCTCTACCTTATATCAAGAAATAATTAAAATCTTTCTCTAGGAAGATTAATTTTGTTCGTAAGTTCAGTTCTAGATTTATCAAAATAGTAAAGCCTCTGAATGCTATGCTAAAATAGGATGCAAAGGTGGAGTGGCATGTTTAATTGAAAAAATATTTCTAAAATATAAAATATTCTATCATAAAATACTTATTGTTGATCACTTCAGACTATACATAAATTTTTTGATAAGTTTCGTCATTGATCTCAAGGTTGATGTCATTGATGTCAAAGTGCA
Source organism: Torreya grandis (assembly GCA_037957365.1). Lineage (NCBI taxonomy): Eukaryota > Viridiplantae > Streptophyta > Pinopsida > Cupressales > Taxaceae > Torreya > Torreya grandis. The sequence continues at coordinate 2,063,342 of JARHVA010001301.1, read as the reverse complement.
TCTGGTAAAGTTACATGGTAAGTGAGATGTGAGATGTGATCCATGTGACAAGAGATAATTTGAATGAAACCTAATGTTTCTATGTTGAGAGATAATTTTAAGGAAATTTAATCATTCTTCTGAGGTTGATGTCAAGGTTCAGGCCAAGTACAACATGTTTGAGTACTAGTTCTTGATTACAAGATGTCTTGAGAAGCCTAGTCTAGACTCTATGAAAAAGTATGCATAGTAAATATTGGTGAAGTAAGCACAAGGTTTTGAAAGGTGGTTTTTAATTGTATTATAATGAAATATAAGTGTATATACTTTCATAAGTGTTTCAAGGTTAGCTGTCAAGTTTCAAGTGCTTAAGAAGCCTAAATATGGCATTAAACATAGCATGAAAAGTCTTAGTGAGAGATTTTGAGCATGGTGGCTTGGTAATATGGATGAACATAGGAATAATAGGATGTATAAGGTTTATTTACAATTCATATTAGTTATTTTATTACTTAATAGGGTTTCAAGGTAAACATATAGGGGTAAGACCTTAAGACTAAGTCTGTAAATAAACTAGTTTTACACCTTGACTAACCTAATGAGGCATCATGAAGTGTTGTAAAATCATATGGAGGATTTATGGAAATTTTTTATCATAATATGAGGTTATATGACATGTATGTAAGGTGGATAGGGCATGGAAATAAGCTAGAAGGTTAGTTTCAAGGTTATGTGGTTTTCAAGTCAAGGTCTAAGCAAGCAATGAGAGAGAGTATGGCTCAATGGGGTACCAAGATTATTTTCTAAGTCAAGTGTGAGTATTTGAGAATTAAAAAAAGTGTTTCATGTTTTTTAAATTATTTTAAATCATTTTTAGGTAAATTTTTTTAAGATAAGGCATGAAAAGTAGTTTTGAGATTTTTTGAATACACAAAATAAAGGGTTCTCAACTTGATAAGGACTTTCAAGTGTTAATTGGCACATATAACCTCTACATGGGAACATAATATATTAATTATATATTGGTAATGGTCCCATATAATATATTTATGAATTATTTTTTGAAATGAGGGGCAGTCCTTTATGAACAATCGTTAACACCATAAATAGTGTTAACCCTCTCTAAAAACCTAACAATGACCCGATGTGAAATATCTTGTTCTAAAGTGATAATAATGATTTTTTATGTATATTTAAGTTATTTTATGTTGTATTAAACTCTGATAGGCACCTCCAAGTGTGTTTGGTTTGTCATGTGTGTGAGTGGACCCTACATGAAAGGCTTTGTTTCTCATAGATTTGTTGTAAAAATTAGAGTTGACCAGGTCAAATTTTCTAAATAGATGGAGGAAAAATATTGAGACTTGTATTTTATTTACATGGTGGTTTATAATCAGGTTATATCCCTCAATTATTCTAAATCAGTCATACAAGTTGACTAGTCACTAATAGGATTAATGATGCAAATAGTGAGAAACCTAGGTAGAAGTGAGAAGGTGATTAGTGATGTGTTATCATGGATTAGGGATGAATCAGAATGAATTAATATTTTTTTAAATAAATTTAAGAAATTTTAATTTTTAATATAATTTTTTTAGGTCTGTGGATATGATGAAAATGTTGCTCATAAGTTGACCTATCTAGTGCAGATGAGATAATGAAGGTGTAAGGTTATGAGATTGGTATACAAGACAAATATTTATATTTGAAAATGTTATATTTGCATCTAATATTTTTATAGTGATATATTAATATCATCCAAATGAATTGGAAGACTCTGAAAGTGGACGTACATGTGTTGAAAGTCATTATCACCATGATTGTGTTTTAAGGTAAACTGACAGTTCTAGGTAAGCAAGTTGCAATGATAAGTTTGAGGATATATGACCTAATTTGAAGCTTATAATGCAAATTTAATTTTTTTCTTGACATTTATGTTCTATATATGATTTTTATAAGTTTTGAGATTCAGTGAAAATGATTGAAATGTTGAAGACAAAATGGGTTTTCTGGTTCAAGTTTGAATTTGTAAATTGAAGACAAAAAATTGATCCGCAAGACCAATAATTGACATTGGATATTATGATATTTTTGTTGGAGGTTTTTATAAGGATTTTTTAGGATCATATGTATTCACTTTAATTCCTTTAGTGTGTCCTTTTATGTGTGATAATTTCAAGTTTCCATGATTTTATTTGAGGCTAATTGGTAGTAGAGAAAGGTTTGAGTATTTTTGCCTTGAGTAGTGAACTAAAAAGAATATGGTGATGAAATTTAGGTAATATAGCTTATTTATATTTGATTTTTCATCATGTTTTTTTGTAAAAATTATATATTTTCTTTATTTGTTTAAGATATACTTTTTGTGTATGCACGAGCCTAATTATGAACAATACTAATGGTGTACTTTAAGTGGTAGTTGGATCTAAAATGTCATATGGATCCTATATGATATTATAATAGGTATATGATATTTTAACACCATTTTAGTTTTTTTAATTTTTTACAAGGACAAATTATAATGTGTCCTAGAGTAGACCTAATGAGATTAGGTCTCCATGAGACCTAAAGATGAGATTTGGCCTAATTAAGGAAGGATAGACCTAAAAAGGCTCAAATCACATTTTATTCATGTTTATGATATGTAGTAATATATATTAAATGGTTGAAATAATATTTTAAGGGTTTTTGGCTGACCAAGAAGGATGTGAACAAGAGACTTATATAAATACAAGGCAATTTTAGGCCTATTTGTGTGTGTAGAGAACTAGTGAATAAAATAGTACATTGGTGAGAATAATAAGGTATTATGGACCATAAAATGAGTATATATGATATATTATGAAAATTTTAAATATTTTTTGTTCATTAAAATCAAGGTCATATGATCTAATCAAGTCAAGAAGAGGACTAGTTGAGTGAAGGAATTTAGAAGGCAATTTGAGAGAGATAAAAGAGAGAAAAGAGTTGAAAAAGGATATCATAATCAGTTGGTTTAGAAATAAGGTTTCCTAAATTTTATCAATTAAATTAGGTGGTTAAGTTGGTGTTGATTCATCTAGGGGGTTGTTTCTCCTTGCAATTTGGTGCTTGTTAAAGCTTAACTAAGTTGATGCTTAGCTAGTTAGGGTTGGTGCTCCATGTGAAGTGGGTGCTTCACTAAAATTTGATGTTTGTATTATAATAATTTATTAAATTTTCATATATTAGTGGTTTTTATTCCCATTTAGGTTTTCCCACATATATGTTATGTTTATTTATGTAATCTTGCTTCATACTTAAATAGTTGATTATTTATGTATTATTTGATCTATATGTTGATGTGATGGTTCATGATTGCTTAAGTAGAATTAATAATAATTTTTTTGAAGACTTATTCACTCCCTCCTCTTAGTAATTTTACTTCCAAAATTTGGTATCAAATCCTGGTCCTTTGAATCATGTCTAAAATCCTAAAGGAGATCCTAGAAGCAAAGATGGCTAATTAACAAGCTCAAGGTGGTTTATCTTCTAGTAAGTCTCCATTATTAAATAGATCTAATAATGCATTTTGGAATGTTAGGATGAATATATATTTAATTTTTCAAGGTAATTAAATTTGAAAATTAGTTGTGGATGGCTATAGTTCTCCTCCCAGTCTACCAACTAATGCAATAGGTAAGAAGGTTAGTGAAAATAACTCCAAGGTAATAAATACCATTCTTTATAGCCTATCAAAGGTAGAGGATGTGAAGGTGATGCATTGTATATCATCCAAATATGTATGGGATAAATTAAATACTATTTATGAAGGAGAAACCAAGATGAAAATGGCTAAGATGAAAACCAACTGGAGATAGTTTGAAAGCTTGAAGATGAAAAAATATGAAACCATTGCATCCTACCTATTGAAGGTTGACAAAGTTATCAATATCATTATAGGATTAGGAGAAGAATTGAAAGAGTCTATAGTTTTTATAAATATATTGACATCACTAACTCTTAAGTTGTATACTAATGTATTTATTATAGAAAAGATGCAAGATTTGGATAAGCTATATATTGATGGACTTCATGGCATCTTGACTGCCTATGAGAAGAGAATAAATGAAGACCTCCCAAAAAGGAAGTATCTTTAAAATTTGAGAATAAGTCAAACTCCAAGTAGTTTAAATATGAGTAATGTTCACATGTTGAGGATGATCACTTGTCAGCCATGTTTGCAAGGAATTAAAGGTTTGAATATATTAAGTACAAGGGTAAGTTGGTTTTCAAAAATTTCAATTGTGGTAAGATTGTTCACTTTAAATCCAAGTGTCCTAACAAGAATAATAATAATCATAATGAATAAAATGATGAACATCATGGAGATGATAGGAAGGCCTATAAACATAATAAGAACAAGATAAATTTCAAGAAGAATGAAGGTAGGAAAGGGTCATTCAAAAATTAAAAAAAAGTTTTTATACCAAAAAAGATAACTCATCTGATGTAAGTGATACAAGCACATCTAGTAGTGATGATGGAAATAATGAACCTGAACATGATAATAATGAAACCTTTTTCATGGCCATAGAATCAAATAATTAGTGTTGTTCAAGTGGGAGAGACCTTATGGTTAATGTAGAATCAGATGAAGAAGAATCTAAATTAAACCTTGAGGCAAAGTTGGTAAGTTCCCTAGAGGAGTTGAAGTTATAAATAAGAAAGAATAAAAAATTGAGATCATTAGTTAAGGACTATGAGGTGCATATTGGCTTGTTTGAGGATAGATGAAGTAACACTTTCAAGGAGTATGATGATATCATAAATGAAATTGAAGCACAAATGGAGATAGTCAATGCAAACCTAAAGGCTAAAGAAGAAGAATACTCTAGGTATGAAACTGAAGTGGAATACTTGAAAGCTAATTTGGATCAAGCATCTAGCAAGGTGAAGACCTTTGTGAAGTTTGAAAATATCACTAAGGTTATAGATGACATCTTGAGTAGTCATAAATTTGTAAGTGATAAGTATTCATTTCAAAGAAGATCAAAAAGTGGAAGCTTAAGTCAAAGAGAAGGATATTGAAGACAAGAAGGTCAACATGAAAAGACCTATGAAATATCCTAATGATATAATTTATGTTATTTCATTCAATGGTTACTATTTTTATGCAGCCAATTTGGTCATAAGGCAAGAAAGAGTATAAGACCCTTCAAGAATGAGTACTCATGGGACTATGGAAGGAGTCATAGTTCACATCAGTCAAATGGTATGTATAAGGTGGTTTTATATATTTTCCATAATGTAAGACATATTTTGAGATTATATCCTAATAGAGTTAAAAGGTTATCAAGTCAAAACAGGAAGTTTGAAGCTCCTAAAATGCGAAAAAGAAGGTAATTGATTATATGAATACCAAAGATAGTAAATATGAGTCATGATCAATATACAAGATCAAATGAACTATTTTTTGTGGTATAAATCAAGTCAAGAATGTCTATGATCAGCTCATATTGATGTTTAAATGGTTGATGAAGAGGTCAATCCTATAGTGTCAATCAAGCCTAAAAGGATAATGAAGGATATTCAGTCTTGTGAGAGCATGGAGATATGAGAATCTCCTAAACTTGTGTTTTTTTAGTGATATATGGAAAGAGGTGAATATATTAGGCTTCATGGAGACATTATTTAGCTAGTAAAGCATGGTAGATACTTGATTTGAGGGGGAGTTATTCATGTTTTTGACTAAGCTTGATCTATGTTGAGAAGTGTATTTGTAATCTAAATTCATTTAAAGAAGGTATGCATGGATTAAGGTGGATCATATTGCCTTAATGATTCATATTTTGTGTGTTGAATTTTTTTTGAAAAAAAGGTGTGATTCCAGATGATAGTTGTATAAGACCTTTGTCTTTAATGTCAAAGGGGGAGAAAGTTCATGAAAGGAGATTGATTAGATTAGGGGATATGAGAGTCATTAGATTGAAGAATGGTTTTCCATTAATGACAAATGTGGAGTTTATTTATAAGTGTTGTCGTTAATGTCAATTTTGATGTCATTTGATGTCAAGGTTGATGTCATTTATGTCAAGATGCATCTAGTAAAGATGCATGGTACATGATCTATGAGATATAAACCATATGACAAGAGAGAATTTGAAGGAAACCTAATGTATCTATATTAAGATATAATTTTAAGTAAACCTCATTATTATTTTGAGGTTGATGTTAATTTTAAGGTCAAGTACAACATGTTTGAGTATTAGTTCTTGAGTACAAGATGTCTTGAGAAGCCTAGTCTAGACTTTGTGAGAAGGTGTGCATAGTAAAGCTTGGTGAAGTAATGATAAGGTTGTGAGAGGTAATTTGGAACTATATGATTATGAAATATAAGTTTAGATAATTTCATAAGTGTTTTAAGGTTAGTTTTCAAGTTTTAAGTGCTTAAGAAGCTTAGACATGGCACTAAACATAGCATGAAAAGTCCTAGTGAGAGAGTTGTATAAGATTTATTGAGATTTAATATAAGGCATTGGATCACTCAAGAGATTTTCAAGGTGAACCTATAGGGGTAAAACCTTAAGACCAAGTATGCAATTAGACTAGTTCTAAACCCTGCTTGACCTAATGATGTGTCATGAAGTATTGTCAAATCATATGGAGGATTTATGGTATTTTTTATCATGGTAATATGTTATATGTCATGTATATGATTTGTAAATTGTATTTAAATAATATAGAAGGTTAGTTTCAAGGCCTAATGTGGTTTTCAGGTCAAAGTCTAAGCAAATAATGAGAGAGACTATGGTCTAATAGGGTATGCAGATCAATGTCCCTTATAAGTGTCAGTATGTAAGCATTGGGAAAATTGTTTCATGTTGTTTCAAGTATGTTGACTAAGTTTTATGTCAAGGTTTACAAGATAAGGCATGAAAAGTAGTTTTGAGGTTTCGCAAGTGCATAGAATGAAGGGTTCTCAACCCAAGGACTTAAGTGTTTATTGTCATGTGTAACCTTTGCATCAAAACATGATATATTAAGGAGAGATATTTAAATATCGTAGATAAGATCTTTATTAATTATTTTTGGAAATGAGGGGTAGTCCTTTATGAACAATCATTAACACTAAAAATAGTGTTAACCCTTTCTAAAACCTTAACAATGACCCAATGTGAAATATCTTATCTAAATTGATCAAAATGGTTTGGTATGGATATTTAAGTGATTTTAGGTTATAGTAAAATTTTATAGGCACCTCTAGGTGTGATTTATTTTTTGGGTGTGTGAGTGGACCCTAGAGGAAAGGAATTATTTCCTAGAGATTATTTGTATCAGTTAGAGTTAACCAAGTAAAAGTTGTTAAATGGATGGAGGGCAAAGCTTGAGACTTGTATTCCATGGTGGTTTCTGATTAGGTTCTATCCCTCAGGAGTGCTGATGAGTCAACCAATTGATTAGTTTTATATCCTCATCCATGCATATTCTATGTATTTTTCTATGTAAATCCCATAACAATCCATTACTAATGCAAATGAATGAAGCTATGATTTTGTGTGTTCATTGATATAGTTTTCCTTGATTGAATTATATTGGTGTGAATTTATCTAACAAGAGTTTGAAGGGCCATAAAAATCTATAGAATATTGTTAAGCCATAGCAACTATAGGATCCTTGTAACAACTATAGGCTTTACCTACAGGTTGCCTGTAGCCACTACATAGTGCCTACAACAATTGTAGGCTTCACCTATAAATTTCTTGTAGCCAATGTAGAATGCTCATAAAAACTATATGATTCACATATAGGTTGCCTAAATCCAATACAGAATACCCATAGTAACTATAAGCTTCATCTATAGGTTGCTTGCAGCCACTAAAAAGTTCCCACAATAACTGAAAGTTTCACTTGTAGGTTTCCTGTAGCTACTGTAGAGTGCCTATAGCCATTATGAAAAATAGAGTTATTATTGAGGAGATATTGTAGACACATCCATCTATCCTAGGAAAGCAAATGGATGATTGAGAAGAATCATAATTATTGTATGGATTCCATATTTGTAAAGAGACATTAGATGTGCTACCAAAGATGGAAAAGACAAGAATAATGAGAAAAGACAAGAAAATAAAAAAACAAAATAGTATGCCTTGTCTCTAACCTAGTCAAACCTAAAAAAAGTAACTTTTATTACTAACCACTTAAAGGTTGATTGGGGTAGTTTCTAAGTATTTGTATTTTTTCCTAGTTTGGTGTTTTTGGTTAAGAGTCAATAAACTACCTTTTGTATTTAAAGGTAGAACCTATATCAGACCAAGAGTTAGATAATTTTGAGAAGATAATAGCAAAATTTTTTAAACTATAGCATTTGTATTCAGAATTGAGTAATGAGAAAGTTGAATTTATAATAAGTTTGTGAATTCACTTGGAGAGGGATTAGAACTCAATTTTGAATGAGGAAGGGCCCCCTCAAAATGAGCTTTTGTGAAGATATTGACCCTCTTTAATTATTAATATGTTGTTTAAGTTGATTTTAATGTTAATTTTGATTATATAAATGTGATGCATGTATGCTACATAAGTGTGGAATAGTTCTTGATTTTTGTCACAGTAGTTTCATAATATATCTATCTGGTAAATTCAACATAAATTCATTATACTAAAACTGGAAAAAAAAATTGTTTTCTAAATCAATAATGCATATATAGTGATAACACTCTTGAATAGCTTACACATCTTAGATTGACAATTAATGTTTAATCATATTGGTGAATCTGGTAGTCACTAGGCAATTAGTCTACACAACATTTTGGTGCCATTATCAAGGAGGGTGTTAATTATTGTTTTTGAAATTAATCATTAATTTTTTTTGGTTAATTTACTATTCTACCCTAATAGGCAAGTCAAGTGAGGAAATTTTAGTGTCTTATGCTAGATGTCTAAGTTCCTAGACATATAGTTTCAATCAGGCAAGTCGAGTGATGGAACTATGGTGTCTTATGCTAGATGTCTAAGTTTTTGGAAGTAAATAATGCATAATTTAATTCATGTTTCTAGAATTTATTTCCTAAAAATGTGATTTATTTTTAGCAAAGTGTGATTTTAATTTTCTTGATTTCTTAAATAAAATTTCCTGCTTTTATTTCTCTCTTTCTAGAATAATTTTTCTTGCTTTAATTTCTTACTTTCTAGAATAAATTTTCCTGCTTTCAACAGATAATTTTTACTACTTTCTAGAAGTATAATTTCAAGTATTGTTGTTTTTATTTCATCATTACTTTATTTCTACATTTAAAAAAAAAATTGGTCTAAAACAACCCCCTTGAAACACATGAAAATGAAAAAAAAACTATGTGTAGGAAGGGACAGGACAACTAAAGGAGTGACATAACATTTATGTAGAGAGAAAGAGATTCTTGAGGGAGATTCCTACCAAACAAGCTATAATTTGTTGCTAAGAAAGAACCAAAAATACCTATAGCAACTAAGAATCTTATTTAAGAATATACCATAAGCTTGAAGGATCTTTAAGAAGAGAATGATACAAACTAAAGGAGGTAGCTTGCAGAAGATGCATTATTGGCTCTAAGAAAGGAATCATAAGTAGAAGAAGCATTAGTTGAGCTTGTAAAAAGAAATGAAGGAGAGGAAATACATGAATGTAACACTCTAGAGAGTAATATATTTATAACATTTTATCAAGGCTTTCTTGATCAAATTAAAGGAAGCTCAAGAAAATCTTTAGACCTTTCATCTAGTAAAAATATTGAAGATCAATAGATAAACATTTATTATCATACTAACCAAGGGAATGAAACAAAATTTGAGGATGAGATCCTGAGTACCTTTGGCATCCATATCACAAGAAGAGCCATCATGAGTAGAGAAGGAGACTTTGTGGAGGATAATGGGACTCTAGACATAGTTACTTTTGAATTTTCTATTATAGATGCAATAGGCATAACACAAATGAAAAACATCCTACCCTCAGCCTTATGCAATTTTAGAGGTACATTATCAAAAGACCCAGACACATTCTTATTTGAATTTGATATCCTCTGTAGAAGCTATGACTACAAGCAGGATACACAAAAATTGAAACTTTTTCCAGCTACTCTCAAAGACTTAGCACTTCTCTGGTTTATGGGACTGGGTAGTAATTCGGTCCACACTTGGAAGGACATGAAAAATAAAATTTTGGCCACATATTAGGAATATGGAAGAGGAATAATTTATAAAATAAATGACATCTTTAGGATGACTCAGGAGGTGGATGAATCCTTCAAGGACTATGTTGAATGATTCATGTTCAGTGTATAAAAATTCAAGCAAAGTACACTTGGAGAAAAACCTTTGAAACTCATCTTCTTGAAAGGAGTTAGATAAGATTATCTAAAAGCCTTGGACATAATGAGTGGAGGAGATATTTATCACCTACCATTCTTATATATCAAAGATCTGAGCAACAATTATTCTAGATCTACCATAAACAAAGTCAAAGACAATAAGCTTCCATTAGTAGTTGTAAATGGCCTATCAAAAATTGAGGTTAGTAACCTATTACAAGACATAAAATGGGATATCATTAGCCATTTAGCAACCCAATTTGATAGCTTACACTCAAGACAAAATCAATTAGCTTTGGATCAATCTTTGACCATTTACTATCGAGACTATAAGAAGAAAAAGGTTGATTATAGATGTCATGAGGTTCAGGCTAAAGTAGCTCACATCATAGTTGAAAAACCATAAACAATAGAGCTACATGTTATACGAGGAGATAGTGACTAGGTTTTTTATATTGTACAAATAAGGCCATGGGTTTAGCGACCATCTTATCAAGGTATGGGACAAAATCCATCTTTTGCAAATTCTACCTCCTATAATTTAGAATTTACAAATACTACTCCCAGTTGGACTAGTCCTTCGATGAACATTCCACCTCCTAATTCTAGTTGTCATCCACCTCATGCAAGCTAACCCACCACCTCTTAGTAGCCTCCACAAAATATATCCCCATCTTGGATGTAATTTTGATAACCACCCCAAGGCCCACCCTTCACAAACCAGTGGCAATAGCCCTGGAGACCTAACGAACCATGGGGAATTTCTCTAGGAGGATTTCTTCCATAACATGAACAAAAACCTCCTACTCTTATGCCCAATACATAAGCTACACTCAAGCCTAACTACCTAACCCAACCTATATAGAATCCTACAAATAAGCTGGTATAATCCACATTCAGTATTGAGCTTGTTTAGTACCTGGTATACACAGTGAACATCAATGAAGTTCACCTCCATTTAAGGAAAGTTATACCACCCCTAACACCACCCATAATAAGGAAATTAGATGATTAAACCCTAGAAGAACATGCTAACATACCTCCATCACCTTAATAACTCTCTGAAATAGCAAATGAAGCTATTGATGAAATAACCCCCCCATTTCTAGAATGTCTCAGCCTTCAACACCATACAAGTGAATCTGAGTTTGATTTCATAGGACATATTAAGAACCTTTGCATCAAAATCTCTCTATTATAGGCCATCAACTATGTACCCATATATTCCAAAGCTGTTATAGACCTTTGTCTATGAAAACCAAGAAGGAAGAAAAAATATCCCAATATTATGTATGTGATTGGCTAGCTAGCAGACATCATGCTAGGGAACACCCTACCAAGGAAGTATTTAGATCTAAGATGCCCAGTAATAATAGTCTAGATCCATTACCAACAACTATCCAACACATTGATTGACCTAAGGGATGAAATAAATGTAATGACACCCAAAACTATGCACAAAATATAGCTGATTAATATTCATCCCACATCTACACTACTACAAATAGTTGATAGGTCTATAGTTAGACCAGAGGGAATCATTGAAGATCTTGTCATCACTATAGATTCTTAGGAGTATCCTAGAAATTTCATTGTGTTATAGCCTAAGTCTAATTTGGGTGGATACCCCCTTATCTTAGGATGACCTTGGCTTACCATAGCTTATTCCTTTATCAACTATAAAAGAGGTAACATGATGATATCCAACAGCTACCACACTAAGTAGTTAGTTCTTTATCCCCCATCACAACTAATTTTTACACTAGAGTCTATATTATGGGCTAAAGAAGATGAGGTAGATCATCTTTCCTTGATTCTTGTATTTACCATAGACCATGCATGCACATTGGCTATATAAGAGGAAGATATCATTCTCTCCAATGTTCTTTATTTTAATTACCAAACTCCTTTTATAGATCTCAACAACTTTCAATGTGTTGAGTGCCCATTTTCTAGCTTCTAGGAATTGGATAATTCTAATGCATCTATACAAAAAACATTCCACCAACTAATACCTCATAACTATATCCAAACTAGATCCATTAGAAACATGGAAATAATAAAAGCACTCTCATATCAAATTGAAATCTCTCCAAGGAAAACATTGCTTATTAATAACAATTCGGAGTTAAATGAGGAAAAGTGCTTAGTCAACATGTTGCATGCCAATGAAAATGTTTTTGCTTGAGATTATGAGGATATAAAAGGAATCAGCCTAGAAACATGCACAAATATTATTTACATCAAATAAGAGTGTCAACCAATCAGACGACCATAACATCAGATGAATCTAGCTCTTTGATAAATAGTCAAAAGGGAATTACAAAAACTTTTAATTATTGAATTCATATATCCTATCTCTGACAGTGAATGGGTGCCACATTTGGTAATTATACATAAGAAAAATGGAGAATGATTTGTATGAATCGATTACAAGGAACTCAACATAATAACTAGGAAGGATCACTTTTCTCTACATTTCATTAACCAAGTGTTGGACACACTAGCAGGGAAGAAATATTTTGCCTTTCTAGATGGCTTTAGTGGTTACAAATAGATTAGAATTGTTCCTAAGGACTAGGAAAAGACCACATTTACTTTCCCCTAGGGTACTTATGCTTATGTTTTATTACCCTTTGGGCTATGTAATGCTCTAGAAACATTCCAAAGGGTTGTCCTGAGTATCTTTGTAGATATGGTGAATGAAGTGTAAAAATCTATATGGATAACTTCACTGTCTATAGAGAGATACTTGATGAATGCCTCAAAAACCTAGAAAAAGTGTTGCAATGTTGTCATAAGCACCATATATCTTTCAACCATAAGAAATGTTACATGCTTATGATAGAAGGTATTGTCTTAGGGCCACCATGTATCTACTAAAGGAATTAATGTTGACCTTGTAAAAATTAGCATCATCAAAAACCTGCCTAATCCTAAAAAATAAAAAGATGATAGGAGTTTTTTAGGACATGATGGTTATTATAGGAGATTCATCAATAACTTCAGTAAAGTAATAGCACCATTATTCACCCTTTTGACTAAAGATGTTGAATTTCTCTAGACTCTTGCTTGTGATACAACCTTCAAATAATTAAAGGAATTATTGAACACCACCTCTATTCTATGTGGTATTGATTGGAAGCTTCCCTTCCACATTCACACAAATGATTTAGATACTTCCCTTGGAGTTATGCTTGGTCAAAAACAAGAAGCACTCAATTATGCCATCTATTTTATCAAAAACTTACAGATAGTAGAATTAAATTACATAGTTACTAAAAAAGAGTTCTTAGCGATAGTATATGCTATCAACAAGTTACATCACTACATCACAAGGTATCAAGTATTTTTTCATATAGACCATGCAACCATTAAGTACCTTATGAACAAACTAGCTATTCCAACTAGAGTGATAATATGGTTTCTCTTATTATAAGAATTTGATATCATCATTATAGATAAGCCTAGTAGGGAAAATGTAGTGGTTGACTTTTTATCATGCTTACAAACCCCTAAAGAGGATACCATGTGGATAACTCATTTCTAGATGAGCACATGTTCTCTCTCACCCTTACCACACCCTAGTATGATGATATTGTTAAATACCTTGTAATAGGGTTACTTTTATAACATTTTCTCCCTAAACAAAAGAGAGCATTCATTCACAAAAGTGCTAGATATTCATGTTTGTCTAGATTCCTTTTCTATACTGGGCCTGAATATATGATTAGAAGATGTCTCAAAGAATATGAAGTTCTAGATATCCTCAAATCCTACCAAAATGAACCTTGTGGAGGACACTTTGCATCCAAGTGTACAATAGTCAAAATTTTGAATATAAGATACTATTGGCCCTCACTCCATAAAGATGCAATAAGATATACAACTCATTCTAATAGATGTTAGCATATGGGGAGACCCACACATTCAGATGAAATTCCTTTGAAATCTTAGATGGTGCTTAAAACATTTGAAAAGTGGGGCCTAGACTTTTTAGGACCTTTTGATCCAAAATCCAACAACAAAGAGTAAATTCTTGTCTGTATTAACTATGTTACTAAATGGGTGGAAGTAAAGGCTCTTACACATGCCATGGATGAGAAGGTGGTAGATTTCCTCTATGAAGAAATATTTACTAGATATGGTGTGCCACATGAAATAGTCACTAATTAGGAACCCTACTTCATTGCTAGTTTAATTGCTACCTTTGTCTAGAAATATGAGATTAGGCATAAGAAATCAACTCCATATCATCCACAGTCTAATGGATAGGTGGAAGTCACCTATAGGGAGCTAGAAAATATTTTGACAAAGATTGTTAGTATATCTTGTAAAGATTAGGAGACTAGGCTTCCTAAAGCTATGTGGGCTTACCAAATCACATGGAATACCACTACAAGATTCACTCTATATGAGTTGTTCCATGGAAAGAAACATATCTTACTAATTTAATTTGAGCACAAGACCTTATGGATATCACTAAAACTTGGGATGGATATATCTCAAGCCCAAAAAAAAGGCTCTGTAGTTTAATGACTAAAATGAATATATACAATAGGCATTACAAAACATGTTTAAATCAATTTTTCATGCTTAAAATTTGATTAGGAACTTTGTTTTAGTGTTTAACAAAGAACTTTGGTGTTTTCTATGAATGTTTTTCAAAGTTTGAAACTAAGACCAAGGGGTCAAATGAACACCACTAAACATTTCATTTGGGTTTAAAATTAAACACACTTGTCAATTTTTGTTTGCAATAGTTGATTAGATTATTTTTTTTTCAGAAAAGAGAGGAATTTTTCATGTATGCTCTTTAATTTATCCCCTATAGGGAACCCTTGGAATCAAAAGTGCCATTTCTATTTCAAGTAGCCTAGACCAAGGCTTAGAAATAAAGTCATCTAAAACACTCCCCAAA
This sequence comes from Torreya grandis, assembly GCA_037957365.1. Lineage (NCBI taxonomy): Eukaryota > Viridiplantae > Streptophyta > Pinopsida > Cupressales > Taxaceae > Torreya > Torreya grandis. The sequence goes on along the minus strand of JARHVA010001301.1, from coordinate 2,048,138 downwards.
AACTCATCAAATTTTGGGTGACCTTGAAAATGACCCTAAAGTCTTTCTATTTTCATGATTTATTTATTTATGCATCTTGGCTTGAGAGGGGGACTTCATCACCTCCCAAAAGTTTTTAGAAAATCTTTTACTCTGGGTTTCATCTCCCAGCATTGACTTCATTTGACTCTTTTAGAGTTACACACGGGACGTAGTGACACTTTAGACATCACAATACACTAAGCAAACATTAAGATGTAATAGTTTTAAAAAGGACTAGACCTTTTTGCAACAAGTTGAGTGATATGGACCCAAAATTTATGCTTTTATTTTTCATTTTTTTGGTGTGAAAGTCATTGTGCAATTGATTCTCCTAGATCATTTGGAAACTTGTTAGAATTTAGACAAATCCCCACTTTCCACAAAAGTATTGTTGGTGCAAGGTGCGCCTCAAGATCCATGTCATAGTACTGTCATTTAAGAGAAGGAGGGTTTAAAATCCCTAATATATAATATTCATTTACTCTTGGATGAACACTTAAAATCCTCTCAAATGACATATATTAACAAATTCCAAAAATACCAAGAAACCTTGTTAGTTTAGTATCTAAAGGCAATTAATTAGTTAGTATTGTCCTAGATTAAAGTCTTGTTTGGAGTCAAAACTTGGTGTAAACAAGAAATCCAAATCAAACACATGGTCCAAATTTTCCTTTTAACAATGAGGCATTATGTTTCCTATGTGAGATCATCCATTTTCCTTGTTCAAAGATTCATCAAAAGCTTGAGAGTCATATCATCCACTTTGGTGTAGTTATTATACCCAATTGAGTCTATACCTTTATCAAAGTTGTTTAAGTCCTTAACTTATAATTTAAATTCAAAATTACACCTTTACAAGTTCATAGGGTTGATGTGTTAAGTGGGTTCGCCATTTACACTAAACTTGAGGAAACTTAGGTTTAATTTCCAATTTAGGTTGAAGGCCATTTTAGACTCATAATCATTATCATCACTTGATAGACTTAACCTATTTTATGCTAAACACTTGAACTTTAAGTCTATACACCACAACATTTTGAGTTAAGAAAGGTAGTGTTATGTTATCAAAATTATGGAAAAATGACTTTGCCTTAGAGAGTCTTTGAAACAAACTTTTTTTATCACACATTTTAGGTAGTATAATGTTGTTACACTACCCAAATCATTTCAAACATTGTTTCACAGACCTACTTACATATAATTCCAAATTTGTTCCTACATATTTAGATCGATCCAAGTGTACTTTTGATCCTTTATCTAAAGCATAGCTATACTATTCACCTTTATCTATCTTGTTTGTAAAATAGAACCAAGTTTTATACCATTATTTATGAGAAAATAAACTATTGTTAAAGTGCCTTTTGTTTCATACCTTATACCTAGTTGACCAAGTTCATGTCCAAGAATCAAATGCCTAGTGTTTGTTAGAAGTGTTTCAAATCCATTAGATTAAAACTTTCATCCATTTTCAAAGTCTAGATTTTGACATCATTTGGCCAAGAGTCCTAGCACATGCCTTGTTTTTAGCCTAGCTTTTGGCACCGTGTTTGGCCAAAAGACCTAACGACTTTTAATTTCCTAGATTAGATTGACTTGAAACACTTCAAACTTAGAGTTTGGAATTTCAATTTTTTACTCCATTTATTTTGTCATCTTTATGTGAATATTGAAATGTTAGATATTTTACGCTAGCTTATTTCCTCACAAATATTTTCATAAACCTTTTGATCCTTTTGACAAATCTAGACCAACTTGAAGGCATCATTTGTTTTAGATTATGTCCTTTTTAGAGTTTGTAGAACTCTTTGACCTTTTTTTTCAAGCATTGACTATGGATCTCAACATGTATTCCTAAACTCATAGTGGACTCATGTACAATCCAAGGATTAGTAATGTAGTTATGTAGGAAGAAATAGTGCAAGACCCCTATACGGATAACATTGCTTATAAGATGGATTCTTATACCTCTTATAATACTCAATCAGGGGCACAAAGACAAGATATATCGAATAAATATTTGGTTAACACACCACCTTCACATAACAGGACCAAGAACAAATTGTGTAATACTTAACTACAATACCCATGGTGGATGAGCCAGTACTTCAACAATCATATTTTACTAATTCAGCTTCCATGTATGATCTTTTTTTTGAGTGAAATTTGTTAGAGAACAAAGATGAGATTTTGGTTAGGGCCATAGAGGTAGGGGATAAGTTTCCCATAGACTTCTCTAATGAAAATTTACCAAGTCTAGTAAGAGTGCCCCATAATATCATTTACATTCAACAGGCTTCTTCTAGAAATCCTATGGCTCTAGTCCAAAAAACGTACCAAGACCCCAATATATCTAATTGAAGTAAAAGCATCATGAAATATCACTTTAACCAAATGCAAACAACATACCAAACCTACCTAAATTTATCATGCAATTTAAATCAGATGAACATGGTAAGTAAGCCTCTCATTGACCTAGTACCTTTAACAAGAGTGTTGATGGAATTAACCAGACAAGAAAATATGAGTTCCAACTCATTTATGTAAAACACTTTGATAGATAACTTGATACATATGCTAGTTGTTGAATAAGTGTCTTCAGCTTCTACACTAAATAGTGAGTCAAACATAGTAGATAATGTGCAAAGAACATCCAATCTTGATCAAAGTGGTACTAACGCATAGACAACTAGCCAATAATGTGTGCCTATAGTTAATGCCATGAGCATATCATCATACCAAGGAATAGGAGTTTCTATACCCCAGCCTCAACCAACTATTTCCTCAAGTGTACAACCTATAGGATTAGATAATCAAACAATGACTAATGTTACACCTTAATAATAAAGTGTGATGAATCCTACTCCTCCTCAATAGGTTGCAAGTATTATTTCAAGAAAACATACATAGTCTAGTGTATGAATGCAAAAAATGATGAATACATTTCCACCTCACCAAGTAATGACAAACATACATTTTCAGTGGTAGACTAATAAACCAGTCCAAAACCAAGAAATGACTAGTCAACAATGGGAAAATATTGGTCAGTGATAGATGCTAAATATGTAACCTACTTTCACTTCCTCATAGGGATTCATACAAAATGGAGGTCCCCTTGTTTCTTAAGTACCTACAAGACAACTGTTGGTTCAAAATGTGCCACAAATTCAAAGACAAGATCTTGGTCCACAAGTTCCTACTCAACAATAAGGTTTGATTAGTTAGAAACATGTCCCTTTTTAACCATAAAAGGCACAATATAGTTATATCCCTTCATATTAACAAAAAAATCCCCTAGCTCAAACCTTTATCATTAACCTAAACCAAAATATTGTGTAGCCAAATGTGTAATTTCAAGTACATCCTAATCTATGTATGCATATTCTTGGTCCATTCCCCAACCAAACCAATCTACTCCAATAGGTGTCTCCATCATACCCTGGTCAAAGTGATCCAATTATGACCTCCCAACCATTTACCCAGACTAACATTCTCCCTCAAACCAATATACCTTCTAGTTTCCTATCTCAAGAATTACAACAGATGAAGGATGTAATTGCTACCATTTAGGTGGGGAAGCAGACTAAGATATTCAAATTGGATGACATATGTTCCTATCTATTAAACATGGATTATTTGTAGATACCATTTCCTCTAGGATATGAACCACCCAAATTTGATAAATATAAAGTTAAGGGTGATCCTAAGGCCCATTTGACCGAATTCTTTGTCACATGTCAACCAATGGTATATAGTGACATATACCTCTTGCTATTATTTCTAAGGAGCTTGGTTGGACAAGCCTTGGAGTGGTTTTTAAATTTTACCATGAATTTAATAATGGACTTTGATTATTTTTATGATAAATTTGTGAAACACTTTTCCTATAATCTCAAGCATGAGATTTTATTAATAGACCTGACACAAGCAAAGCAAAAAGTTAGGGAGAGTTTTACAAGTTATTTTCAACAATGGAGAGCCTTTTCAAATCATTTCACCCATAGTTTACTAGATAAATAATTATCTGTTGTGTTTACTAAAAATTGTCATAGTAAGATAGCCTATCATCTAGAACTCCAATGTGCACATACGTTCAAAGAGATCATTGGTAAAGGTTTGTTGATTGAGCAAGAGCTCATCAATAAAGGGGTCATCAAGCTTAATTCAACTAATCAAAATCAAGGTACCAATGATAAAAATGACCAACATCCCATCTAAGTGCAAGAATCATAATCATCATAGGATAATAATCATGAAAGACCAAAGTAATTCAATTGAAATAAGAATGTTATGGGAAATGGAGTAACCAAATATCATCATGTCCAAACTATGCATATATCATCTACACCACCTTATCAACTTAATCCTACCCAACAAACTATCTAGCTAATACCACAAGCACAACAACTGAGACTTACACAGTAAATACAATAGCCTTTACCATTGTAAACCCCTCTTCCTAAGAGAATTGTGCCTACACTTCATGTCTTTAGTGACATAATAGAGCCCATTAAATCTATATTTCTCAAGCTTTCTACTACAAATTTGATTATTTGGCCTATACCAAAGCATTATCCACAAGGCATTCCTTACCCTAATTGGTACCATGAAAATAAATTTTATGACTATCATAAGGTCAATAGGCATAATATATGATGTGTCCAAATCAAGAATTTAATAAAAAATATGTTGGAGAATTCTGATATAACATTAGATAATGGTGCTTCCACTTCCAATCAAACTCTTGGGATTTATCAAAACCCCTTTCCCCAACATAATAATCAATAGCATTAGAATAATCAAAAATAATAATAACAACGAGTGTAGCAACAAAATCAATAGTATCAAAATCAAAGGCCAAACTAACAAAATTAACAAAATCAATAGTAAAATCCATAATGACAAAATAATGGACAAAATCAAGGTCAAAATGTTAATAACCAAAAAACCTACCATGCATTTGCACATGACTACAATAGGTTTGTAGGTCATATTATAGGGGGTAACATTAATACCACCTCCATTAATCCTAGATCAAGCACTAATCAACCTATACCATTGCTAAATAATACTATCCAACCAAATTACATGGATAATCCTTCTTTGACCTAGGAGTGCATATAGGTGAACTAGTAAACTAGGAATTCCACTTTTGGATATTATAAAAATAACTCAATCTTGCCACATGACCACATGCAAGTGCACCAGCAACCAAGACTTGTCATATCTAGTCCCACACCATTTCTAACATCGATTAGTAATAATGGTCCAGTATTTAATCCTAATTATGCAATCACAACTTAGAGGTCAAAGATTAATATCCTAGTCCCATAACTATCCACCACTTTACCTATCATTTGACCAACTATTTAGCCTTGGAATAAACCATTCATTACTGACCAGGACAAGAAGTTTGATATTGTGGAACAATTGTAGAAGACACTAGCACAAATTTCTATTTTAGATTTGTTGTGAATGTTAATAATCCAAAAAACATCCTAAATGATTTTTTGACCCAATCCACTATTGCTAGTGACATATAACCTAATAATGTTAAAATTTTAGTTGGACACCTAGCTCTAGTCCAACAAGTCACATTTAACCAAAGTGATATGTCTTCCCTTGGCCCACTCCATAATAACCCATTGTACATAAAAGTTTGTATCAGATGGTATAAAGTGAAATGTGTCCTTATTGACAATGGATTTGGCCTCAACACAGTGTCTCTCAAGCTCATCAAGCTTCTTGGGTACATAATGATAGATCTCAATCTAGAAATAATAACTATCAAAGCTTATGATAATCACGAAAGATAATCATAGGGCACCTTTAGTTTTCTAGTTATCATTGGGCCTTTGACCCATGATACACTTTTCCATGTGTTAGATCTTGAGTTATCATACAAAATGCTTCAAGGTAGGCCTTGGTTACATGATATTCATGCAGTCCCATCAACACTGCACTAATGTATCAAGTTTTCCCACTTAGGGATGGAGGTGAATATTCTAGGAGATTTACACCCATATGAACACTGCAAGCATCTTGAGGTTAAATTTCAAAGCTCTAATTATCAGTATGATATGAATCCCAGTTCTAAGAAAGATAAAGGAAAAGCTATACTTATTGATCCTTCATCAAATAATTGCATAGATCTTAATACATTGGATTCCCTTTACCACATGCCACCTCTTGAGGTTTGTAATCATTTCACCATTTCAGATAATGAATTGGGAGAATATGTGATCCATGATACATTTCATATCACCAATCTTCCTCAAAATCCAAAAACTTTTGGGTGACCTAAGGCCATCCCACATATGCATTAGCAATGAAAGAACAAAGATAAGGGACTTGTCACATTTGTACCAGCATCTAGCCTAGGACTTGACCCTCTTGAAGGGAATAAATCATGGTTATACAATGACAACCAAGCTGATTTTTATAAAAATATAAAGTATCATATTCCTAATAGGATCATGGAACATCACAATTATGAAGGAAAAGGCCTCAGCTTGAATCAACAAGGAACCATTGAGTCAATTTCCATGACTAAGTATGAAAGACCTTATAGACTTGGGTTTAAACCACCTAGGGGTGACTCGACATATTTTATTCAAACTCCATCACCAATAACTAGTGATGATGATGTTGATAGAAAAGGAGAGTTTGATCATAGACTTACCTTTGATGACCTGGTTGAAACTAATTTGTTTGATAATAATGCCATTTTTACCCTTACCCAAGCCATTCATCACAATCCATTACCCTTATATTATCATCAACTAATAGATTGGGATTAACAAGAATCCAATTTGTCGATTGATGAGTTCCAACATGATGAGGCATTCTATGATTTCTTAGGCCTTAGAGACAATGTTCTGTTGGGAGATCACAAATTAGGATTCTTGATCACATTGGATCTTGTAGTCTATTTTAGAGAGTGAGTGAACACCCTTAGTTAAAAAAAATATGTAAAACATTAAGGTCCCAAAGTGAAAACCTCTTTGAAGTGCTTTCTAACTAGGGAAAAAGTAAAGATAAATGCCATTCTAGTGGTGAAAACCTTTTTCAAACATCATTAGATGGGGGTGTTCATTTTTATTTGAATTTAGACTAGGAAACCACTAATGATGAACTTGCCTATGGATCTGAGTTCAATTTTAAGTAACAACAAGTATTTGATCAAATTCTCTAAGAATTTTTTATTATTTTTATTACATGGCCAAATCTCCCATTAGGAGACTTATATTCATCATGCTTAGGAGAAGTTAAAGAGCAAGTCCTATTAGAGGACCCTGACATAATCCAATAGTTCAAGTCACTACCTACTATCTTGGAAGATGGTTTGACCCTTCTAGTTAAAGATACAATAAAGTAAACATTAGGACTCTATCAAACCTAAAATGGATAAAATTAGGTGCATCCCTCACTGAGGAGGAACATGACCTTTTTATAACTATATTGAGAGAGTTTGTGGATATATTTTCATGGGCCTATTTTAACATGCCAGGATTAGACCCTACCTTAGTTTTACACCACCTTATGGTTAATCTTGATGCCAAACTAATAAAAGAAAAGCTACGTAAGATGCATACTCACATTGGTTTATTGGTAAAGAAAGAGTTGGAAAAACTCTTATAATCAAGATGTATCCAATCCATTGACTACTCAGAATGGATCTCTAATGTAGTACCTATTAGTAAAAATCCTAAAGGAATCAAAATTTGTACTAATTTTTGAGACATCAACAAAGATTATCTTAAAGATGATTTTCCATTGCCTAATATCAACATGATCATCAATTACATGATAGGTTATGAAATGCTTTCACTCATGGATGGATTTTTAAGATACAATCAGATCATAATAACCTAATAAGATCAGTATAAAATAATGTTCACCACTCGATGGGGAAAATTTTACTATCAAGTGATGCCATTTGGCCTTAAGATATGGGAGCTACATATCAAAGAGCCATGACTATCATATTCCATGATATGATGCACACTATTATTGAAGACTATGTCGATGACATATTGGGAAAATCCAAGACTAGAGCTGACCATCCAGTAGTGCTACATTAGATACTTGAAAGACTGAGAATATAAAGTTAGAATCAATCTAAAGAAATCTATGTTTGGTGTAAATTCAAGTAAACTACTTGGATTCATCATGTCTCATATAGGTATTGAAGTCGATCTGACTAAATTCCATGTTATAACTGAGATGCCACCACTAAATAATTTGAAGCAACTTCATAGTTTGTAGGGTAAGATCCATTCCATCTAATGCTTCATCTCTCAGTTAGTAGATAAGTGCCATCCATTTATGCACATTTTTAAGAAATGAGTTGCATTTCACTGGGATGATCACTACCAAATAGCTTTTCAACAACTCAAAGATTATCTTGTAAATCCACCTATTTTATTACCTCCTATGATAGGAAATCCATTCTTTTTATACCTATCAGCTACTGATCATGCATTGGGGGCACTCTGATCTCAACATGGTGATAATGGAAAGGAGCATGTTGTATAATAATTAATTCATACCCTGGTTACATATGAACATAACTATGCACCTATTGAAAAATCTTGTCTAGCCATGGTTTTTATAGCTCAAAAAATACATCATTACATGTTGAATAATAAAACCATAGTCATTTAAAAAGTAGATCCACTCAAGTATCTACTATCTAAAATAGCTTTGCAAGGTAGAATGGATAAATGGATCATTCTTCTTAGTGAGTTTGACATAAAGTATGTCAATCTGAAGGAAATCAAAGTAAAAGTTCTTACAGATCAACTTGTTGAAGCACCTCTCATGGATACACAACCACTCAAATTTTCATTTATTGATGAATCCATCATGAACATCATGGAAACACCCCTTGAGGAGCAGGCCTAGAAGCTATATTTTGATGGTTCATTCATTGTACATGGATTGGGTGTATGACTATTGTTTATTACTCCATAGGAGGATCTAATCCCTAAATCATTTAAAATCAGCTTTCCTTGTATAAACAACATGGCCAAGTATGAAGCACTTGTTGTAGGACTTCAATAAGTAGTGTAATGGAATATATCTCATCTTCAAGTTTATGGTGATTCTCAGCTAATCATCAATCAAGTCACAAATCATTTTCAAACCAAATATGATAAGTTGGTTCTATATAAAGACATGGTTGACACTCTTAAAAATCAAATTGCCAACATTCAATTTAAGCACATACCAAGGACTAGTAACAAAACTACAGATGCCATGGATACTATTGGCTTGCTGATTTGACAAATAGATAAAGCTAGAGAGTATCAATTCCTCATCAAGAATTTATCAACACCAGCTCATGAACCTTCAATCATTTCCATGATTTATGATATTCTTGGTCTTAATTCTATCTGGTACTTAGACCTTTACAACTACCTTCATGACCAAGTTATACCACCTAACCTATCTTGAAAATAAACCAAAGCCTTCATTCATCATTCCACTCATTATAATTTACTTGGATCCACTTTTTATCATCATAGTTTTGATGGAAATCTACTTTTTTATTTCACTTCGGTAGAGTCTACATTAGAGTTAAGAGAAGTTCACAAAGGAGTATATGGAATCCATTCTAGCAGGGTAGTCATATCCAAAAAGCTCTTGAATATTAGTTATTATTAGCCCATAATGGATGTAGATGCTACTGCATATGTAAAAAAGTGTGACAAATGTCAACAACATGCTAATCTAATTCATGCCCTGGCAAAAACTTTGAAACTGATGTTGACACCATGGCCATTTTATACATGGGGACTTGACTTCATTGGGAAGATCAACCCCACTTCATCTAATGGCCATAAACATATCCTTAGCACCACCAAATATTTCACTAAGTGGGTTGAAGCTATACCCCTCACTTACATGACTGGAAATCAAATTTCCAAATTCATCTTCAACCACCTCATCTATCATTACGGTATTCCCTCTAACATTATATCTAATAATGGAGGATCATTCAAAAATAAATATGTAGACTAGTTATGTACCAAATATAACGTCACACAACACTTTTATATAGTATATTACCCTCAAGGTAATGGCTAGGCTAAAGCATCCAAGAAAACCATTGTCAACATTCTCAAAAATATTGTCAATATTGCTAGTCATGATTGGCACCTCTAGATATTCCTTTCCCTTTGGGCATATTGTACCAATCATCATACCCCTAAAATATCCACCCCATACTCACTTGTTTATGGTACTAAATACAACCTTCCCATTAAGGTCAAATTGACTTCACTACACATCTCTTTCAAGCATGTCCTAGATGATCATGACTATCAAGTAGCTTGCATGCAAGAGCTTGACCTACTAGATGAGAAATACATGACCATGCTCAAAAATCTCCAAGCATATCATAATTGAATCAAGGCCACTATAATCAGCATGTGAATTATATAATGTTTGAACTTGGTGATCTTGTTCGTAAAGAAAACCAAAATAATACCATAACTGAGAAGAAACATAAAGGGAAATTCAAACCAAACTGGATAGGGCCTTTCATCATCACTATATATTATGGATCATGAGCATATAGGATTACCACACTAGATTCAAGTGAACTTCTAGAGCTAATGAATATTATTCATCTCAAGTGGTACTATGCTTGAATGCTAAGGTGTATTGTCTATAAGGACCATTTTAGTTATGTCTTTTTATCACTATTCTTCTTTGTACACATACCATTCTTATTCATCTTCTTTTCCATATCCACTTTCCATTTTTGACCTATCAACCCAATGTATTCTAAAGGCTAGCCTATTTGACCTTGGTTTTTGTCATTCATTATGTATTTTTAACATCAAGGTATCTAATCAGTTCATCATTTGGTTCAAAAATTTCATATAGAGATCATATTTTAGGATAGTGTGACATAATTTTTGGTAGTTACATCCTTCATTTGTTATTCTTTCTTACCACCAGTCTTGTTGCTAATTATAACTGCTTTTGTGAAAATTAGTACCATTAATATATGCCACTGTGTCCTAGTTATAACCACCTATGGGCAAACTAGGGGCAATACTAAGCTTTAACATACCAACTTGCCACTTTCTATGCCATACTATGTCTTTTTACCAATTGTGCCTATCTTGTTTGAATTGACTACTGCACTAGTCAAAGTCCTCTACTATAAGGGTAGAACTAAAGTGACTCGAGGTCGTATTTTGGGACTATGTAGACAATGCTCAATACTTATTGAGGTTAGCTCAGTCACCTCTTAAGCCACACTCTCATCATTTTGCAATAATCCAAGCCACACTCTTGTCATTTTGTGAGTAACCTAAGCCACACTCTTACCATTTTGTGAGCAATCAAATCCATACTCTCACCATTTTTTGAGTAACCTAAGTCATGATCTCACCATTTTAAGAGAAATTTAATCATGAATTCTCTCACTATTTTTTGAGCTTGAACCATTCAGTGTCTCATCATTCTTGATTGAGTTGTGACATTCTAAAACTTCCAAAAAGATCTGAAAATTGTTAGAAAAAACCAAAAACATTGACCACTTCTTTCCCTTAAGGATTATGGGAACCCTTACTAAGTTACAAGAAAATCACTTATCATTTAGTTTCCCCATCCTTTTTGGCCTTTTTATCTCACACACTTTCCATTTTACAAGACCATTTATATTCTTCTATCACATCCATTTTATTTATTTTTCTTAATTATCACATTCTTCCCATTCCCTGGGAAAACTACACTTGGCTCAAAAAAATTTATTGGATATTACATCTATGAAACTATGTAGGTAGCATCCACTTACCTAGTGCATATGGATATAGCTTAGCCACCCCTTCCTTTTCTTCTATTCCCCCATTTTGTTCACTTGTTAAGTTGTCATCTATTTTCTAGGGGCAATGCTTGTAGGGTTTCTATTTACATTGTTTGTTTATTTGTTTCTACTTATTTTTTTTGTTCTCTTACCTATTTGTTTACTTTCAACACTTTTTCCTCTACTCAGTCTGTATGTGTTTATTGGGTGATTCCTTGCGTACATTATTCTTGAGTCTATCCGTATTCATACGTCAACATTGTCATGGTTTTTATCATTGGTGCATTATTTTCAAGTGTTTATTGCATCAGGAGTCATTCCTTATGCATATTTTGGCCAATTATTTCTAATGTTATATCATAAAGCTTACCATCACATGCTATAATAAACCTGAATTTTAAGAAGTCTATTTATAAATGACAACATCTCTTCAGCACTGACATCTTAATTCACTCCCAAATCATATCCCAAATAGAGTAATTAACCACAAAAGAATTTCAACTTTTATTAGTTCGAATGAGCATCTCCCTACTAGTAAGTTTTTCTAATTCATCATTACCCTCTATGTTAAGTTATCATCATCCTCAACCAAGTTTATTATGTTTTCCATAATCGGGGTCCAATGATTATAACCACTTATGGGAAAATCATTACACACCATCCCACCTATATTTCTCAATGATTTTAATCACCTTTGGGTAAATCATTATGTTTTCACCACTTTACTTTTTTTACCTATACAGGGGTATGTTGCTATCTTTTTTTTCTATCCTAACTGGGGTATCTCCATCTTCTCAATGATTATAACTACCTTTGGGCAAATCATTGTGTTATCATACCACATTGCCATTATCGAGGTACAATGCTTATAACCACTTTTGGGAAAACCATTGTACACCATCCCACTTGCATTCTTAATTATTTTGACTACTTTTTCACTATCATTGTGATTTCCCCATCATTTTTATTTTATTTGGTCCCCTCATTTTGATTATTTCTTTTCAAGGGACTATTTGTCGACCCACTTGTGCCAATCATTCCCTTGAGGGGGTATCATACAATTAGTTTATCATCATTGTAGTTGTAGGCATACATGACCTTTTCATTATTTGAGAAGATTTTATTAGGCTTATATCTTGCAACACCTTCCCAAATAGGGGTAAACTATAGACACCTAAAATTGGCCACTGATAACCTCCAATTAGGGTTTTGGCTAGTTTCCATCTAAAATGCATAATTTGGCCTAAAAACACTAAAACATGATAAATGATATGAAAATAACATATTCAAGTATCAATTTTAGCTAGGGTATCCCTAAATGGGGAAATTCAATTTATGGGATAACTAACTTTGATCAGTTCATTTTGAGTCAAAATGCCAATTTTGCACCCATGTGCTCTAAACTGCTCTTTCATATCAAATATTTTACACAAGACTCATGCCTTTATTATTTTTTTGGTAAAAATTCTAAATGGTAATATACATCTGATAAATTTTATGTAGACTTCCAATTCAAATCTAGTCAAATTTAGGACCAATAACAAAGCATTTTGATCAATTTGAGTAATTTATGCATAAAGTGCTTAAACATGCTTAAGGGCTAATTAACCCAAATCAAGGCCTAATAAAAAATTCCATGGAAACTTGTTGATTAATTTGTTTTTGAAATTAATATTGAATATTTACATCATCAAGTGACCTAATTTCTTGGGAAGACATCCCTAAGCCATAAATGCCACAAATATCAGGATTCATGCCCTCCATACCTCATCAATGCCTTCCATGATGCCCTCCATGCCTCTTAATTTCCCCTTCTTCCAATTACATGATAAAGACAATTACAAACTTAATTCCAAAAATTAAATTAATCTTGAACCACATAGCTCAATCTTGAGATGGATGGTTGAGGTTGATTCTGATCAAATCTAAAAATCTATAAATAGGAGGCCTCACAACATCATTTATAAGCTTAATTTTTGAAAATTTATAATGCAATATTGGTTCCAAAATCTTTAATAAACTAGTGTTACCATGTCAAATTGATTCCAAGCCAAGCCAAGCCACAAGCCAAAGTTGCCAAGAGGAGATGAAGGTAGCCACACTCCATTGAATAAGACCTCTTGAAGCACAAGCTGAGAAATCCACCACAACAAGCATTTTGGAGCATCTAAGGAAGGTAAAATATTTTTATTTTTCATTTTAGTTGTGTGTTTCATTCATGATTTTTAACTAAGCTCTCCCTAGTGTCTAGGCCTAGATATGTTATGCTATTAGTGTGTTTATTTCATTTTATTTTCATTTTACAACTAACACCATACTAACCATCCTCTCTTGAGTCAAATTCCTATATCACAATAACCACTAGGTAGTTAGCCAACACAACATGTGCTAAACCAATCATATAAGTTACCAGTCGCTAATAGGCTTAATGATGTAAATTGTGAGAAACCTAAGCATAAGTGAGAAAGTGATTAGGGATGTGTTATCATGGATCAAGGACTAATAAAAATGCATGAATATATTTGTTAAGACATTTAATACATGTTCATGTTTAATATAATTTTTGGAGGTTGGTGGATATGATGAAAATGTTGCTCATAAGTTGACCTATCTAGTGCAGATGAGACAGTTAAGGTGTAAGATTATGAGATTGGTCTGTAATAGTAATATTTCCATTTGAACATGTTATATTTATATCTTTTATTTTTATAGTGATATCATAATATCATAAAAACACATTATAAGTCTTTGAAATTGGTCATATAAGTGTTGAAAGTCATTATCAACATGATTATGCTTTAAGGTAAATTGACAGTTCTAGGTAAACAAGTTGCAATGATGAGTTTGATACTCTATGCCATAATTTAAATATTATAATTCATATTATTTTTTTATTTTTTACATTTATTTTCTATCCATTCTTTTTATAATGTTTTAGAGTCAGTGAAAGTGATTGAAATGTTGAAGACAAAAGGTGATGATTGGTTCAGGTTTGACTGTGTGAACTAAAAACAATAAATTGGTCTTCAAGACCAATAATTGACATTAAAGATTATGATATTTTTGTTTTAGGTTATAAATATTTTTTATGATCATATTTATTTATTTTAATTTCTTGATTGTGTCCTTTTATTTATCAAAAGTTTAAGTTTGCATGTCTGTGTTTTGAGGCTAGTTGACAGTTCTGAGTGGGCTACTTACAAAGAAGGGTTTGAGTAATTTTTACCTAAGTTATAAATTAAAAATTATATGGTCATGACCATTAGGTCATTTATATTATTTCTATGTGATTTTTTTCATGTTTATTTTTCAGAATTATGTTTTTCTTTAATTATTCAAGATAGACTTTCTGGGTATGCATAAGCCTAATTATGAATAGTACTAATGGTGTACTTTAAGTGGTAGTTAGATCTAAAATGTGTTAGTAGCCTAGATGAGATTATTATATTTATATTTTAATATCATATGATATTTTACTATTGTGTAAGGTGTTTGAATGTGTTCCAAGGAGAATAAGTGTAACATGTCCTAAAGTAGACCTAATGGGCTTAGGTCTCCATGAGACCTAAATATGAGATTTGGCCTAATTAAGGAAGGATAGACCTAAAGGGACTCAAATATTGTGTGAATAATATTTATGATATGTACTAAGATATATTCCATGTTTTACATAAGAGGGTAATGGTGCTTGGCTAACCAAGAAGGATGTGAACAAGAGATTTGTATAAATATAAGGCAATTTGAGGCCTATTTGTGTGTGTAGAGAACTAGTGAATAAAGACATTAGCAAGTAGAAAGGTATTTTAGAACATTATAAGAGTATATAGGATCTATGATGAATATTTTATAGAAGTCATATTCATGAAAATCAAGGTCATATGATCTAATCATGTCAAAAAGAGGATTGGTTGAGCGACATAGTCTAAAAGGTAGTTTGAGAGAGATAAAAGAGAGAGAAGAGCTAAAGAAGGAGATCATCATTATTTGGTTGATCAAAAATGTATCCTAAAGGTGATAAAGGTAATTATTGGCTCATTTAGTGTTGAATCATCTAGGGTTTTGGTGCCTCCTTATAAGTTAGTTCTTGCTAAAACCTAGCTGAGTTAATGCTTAGCTAGTTGGGGTTAGTGCTCCATGTGAAGTGGCTACTTCACTAAAATTTGATGTTTATCTTATAGGAATTTAGTATATTTTTAGATATAAATGGTTTTTTTTTACCTTGATATTTTCCCACATTTATGGTGTGTTAAGTTATTTAATCTTGCTTCATGCTTATATATTTGATTGTTTATGCATTACTTGATCTATATGTTGATGTGATGGTTCATGATTTCTTAAGTGGAATTGATAAGAATTTTTTTGAATACTTATTCACCCTCCCCCAACCCTCTTAGTAATTTTGATTCTAACAAGGATTTTTTTATTTACCCTTTCAATTTTGATACATAATCATCACTTGCCTCACACAAAAATTGGATGGAGAAGAGAACCTTGTTGCTTTTATGAGCACCAATCTCAAATATGAAAAATTGAAATACTCCACTCTTGACAAACATGTTTATTCAATATTAAAGGTTGTGAAGAAATTAAATCACTATATTCTTAGGAATTAGGTGTATGTAATCATCCTATACTCAATCATCAAGTAAATGTTGGGGAAAAATGAATCGGGTGAGTACAGAGGTAAATGGATGATAAAATTGAAGAAATATGATTTAAAAATCAAACTTGCCAAGTTGGTTAGGGGATAGAGTCTTACCCAGCTAATAAATAAAATCAATCCATGGTTCACTATGCACTAATTAGACTAATATCTAGTACCATAGTAATATTGATAATCCCCAATCATATATTACATACTCTATGAGATCACACCCCTAGTCTAAATCAAACATAGATGAGAGCCCTTATATTTAAGGTGGAAAATTGTATGTTTAATAGAGGAGTTTTATTCAGGAGGAATCATGAGGGCATATAACCTATATGCTTATCAAAAGATAAGGCCAAAAAATTAATGTCCAATTTCCATTAAATTTTTTTGGGGCTAGCCATCCAATAACAAATGTAATGGCACATAAGATAATATGGGCATGTTACTACTAGACTACTTTATTCAAGGATTCCCAAACTCACATTAGTACATGATATCAATGTTAAACCTTCACCAAAAATAATCCCATGATACAATGCCATTTAATCCAATTATAGAAGCAAAATCACTCACCCAATGGGGACTGGACTTTATTAGGGTTATAAACCCCAAATCCTCAGTAGGCCATAATTTTGTTCTCATATCCATAGATTATTAATTAATATAGACCAAGGTATTGGAAACTAAGAAAATCACCACCACTAAATTCATTAAATTTATGGTGAATAATAAAATCACTCAATTTCAAACCCTAATTTCATTGGTGTGTGATAATGGTCCTACATTTCAATCCATGGATTTTACTAATTAGGATTACGATGAATGGATCACCTTGAATTTTCTCATATAATAACTACCATTAAGGGAATGGATTGGTAGAATCAATTAACAAAAACATAATTGATGCCATTAATAAATATGTAGAAAAGAAACCCCAATAATGGCATTCATTATTTAAATATACTCTATGGGTTGATTATACCAAGTATAAACAAGTGCTTAATAGCTTGTTATTTCCACTATTCTATGGATTTTATTTCATTATACTAATTACACTTAGGTTACCTATATACAAGCTCTTGCAATAGTATATAAAGCATGATGACAAAGTGAACTCTAGGCTCTTAGAAAGTGTTCAATTGTAAGAATACCAAGATGAGGCCTTACTCAACTTTAGAAAACACCAAGTCATTGTAAAGTGATGGTTTTATAAAAGGGTCAAGTTTAAATCCTTTAGGATACCTGATCTAGTGCTATTATGGGATAAATCCCACAAGAAAGGGCCAAGATGCCAAGTTTGATCCCCTCTATATTATCCCTTACCAGATAATTGAGTTACTCTACTAGAATGGTTTTCACCTTAAGGAACTCAAAGACAATGACTTCCCACTGCAAATGAATGGATATTTCCTAAAGCATTACTTCTTGACTACCCCTTCTCATGTGATTTCATAGTAATTTTGACAAGTGTGGTAATGTATATATTAGACTAATTTTCTTTAGTTGTGTGTTTATGTCTACTATGTGTTTGCTTATGATGTGTTTTATTGTTTTATTCCTATGTTTTTTGCCTCTCATAGACCTTAACCCATAACTAGCCTTAATTTTAGATTAAGAGGATAGGTAGAGATAAAAAATCATTCAAAAAACTCTTGGTAACCACTATAAGGATGATGAAATCCCGTAAGCTTTGGAATGCCCCAATTTGAGATTTAAATTATAATAAAATGAGAGGTTATAATTATTTTATATTTTAGACTTTGGAGGTTAATGATTCTTAATAGTACAATTTAATTTTAGAAAATCCCCATTCCTTGATATAAGCCATTAAAACTTAACCTAGTAAGAACATCTTGATAAAAAGTGAGTACACTAAACCTATCTAAAATTGGATGGGTATTTAGATATTTTTAAACATCCCTCACCCATGGATTTTTCCCAAACCCTCAATGGATATAAATACCAAATATATTCATAAGAAAACTTTAAAATCAGACTAGAATAACATGCATAATCTAAATTTTGAGTCTTCATTGAAAGGGTTATTTAGGCAACCTCCATCATAGGCTTTTTGGCATGGATAGAAATAGAATAAGGGATCAAATGGGATCATAGGTATATTTTTTAGGTATATATATGCCTATTTGGTATCATAAAAATGCCCATAGCATTCCCATCCAAACCATATAACCAATAATTTCATTTTAGGAGATCTAATTCCCAACTTGATCTTGGCTTGTTTAAGTGAAATATAGAGTATAACCAATTGAAAATATATCACCTAACACACATTTATGGTATTTTATGTAAATAAGACTTAGTATGTCACTTGTTATAATGGACTTTAGCACCTTCTTTCTTTGATATGTCTAAAGGTTTTCTGGTAGTCTATTTTTTAGGAATGAGGGTTAGTAACTTTGGTTTTAAGTTTTTAACACCACTTTCCCCATGGAAGTCACCATTTTTTGTGGCTAATACACCCCATTATTCAAATGAGTTTGGGACCCCTTTGTAAAATGATCAAACTTAAGAGTTACCATAACTTTAGTCTCATTTCAACCAACTCATTTCCAAAAGAATATTCTAATTCTTGTTTGCCTTGGATTTCCTGAGTGTATTGCATATTTATAATAATGAATTAATCTCTACTGAGAGCCCCATAAACTTTGAAGTTAATGCATTCAAGTTATGGTCTTTTCCTAAATTAAACTAGGCACTTTCTTAGAATGTTTAATTTTCTAACTTTTTTTTAGGTTCAATTCCATGTTCAGGTTCATATATTCTCAATCTCTTGGAGTGTCAAATTCCTAGAGTCCTACATGTCTTCTATTAAGGCTTAGATGGTACTTAGGTGAGAATTTATATTCATTGAGATTATTTCCATTTACTTAGTCTCTTTTGTGGATTTATGTAGGAGGAATAATTAAATTAAATAGCATCATGTGGATCATTATCAGGGATGTCAAAACTTATTACATCCCAACCAATCACAATAACCCATTATTAGAATGGTCAATATTTTAGATCTATTAGATATGTTAGATTCCAAGAAAACCCAACCTAATGGTAAAGTTCCATGAAGCTCATAATCATAATTGTTAACCTCCCAAATATGAGAGAGATGTTAGAGCTTAGGAGAGCTCAACCAAATGAAAGAGCATCATGTGGCTTAGGGGTCAGAGTTATCAGGATCCAACTAATTGTCTTGCCCCAATGTTAGACATGTCAGTCTCTTAGATTTGAAAAATATGTAAGAACCTAAGAGACCTTGACCAAATTAAATGGTTCTACCAAGCATGTTGTTAGTCTTTTCAGTCCTTTAGACCTTATATAAATGTCATAATCTAGGTGAGCCTAGATTGTCACATCATGCCACATGGCATTTTTATATAGATTGGTAGGAAGATCTGAAAAGACCCTAAGGTAGTCATAATAAGGTAAAAATAGATTCAAAAGGATAATCAAAACATGCCACATATCCTCTATCTAGTATTTATTTCTCCCAAGTGTATAAAGATGAGACAATGGGCTATGCCTAGGTGGTATTCATTGCAATATGAACTAATTAGTAGGGGACATGTATCATAAGGAATAAAATACTTGAGAGGAATTAAAGATGATATAATTATGTTCCTACCACACTCCAATAATTGATTAGATGGGAAATTAGGTCTTGATTAGACATTTTAAAGTGTCGTATCATGATTGTGAAATCTAGTAGGTGGTGAATGATCATGATTTATGAGTCTATGTGAAGATTAGGAAATAAATGGGAAATATAAATCCACCAAATCAAATTTGAATTCATTCTAAGTGATCCATCAAACATCATCAATATAGGATATGTATGTGTACCTATATAAGTGCCCAAGGTGAGATCATTAACCATTATTACTCTCAGTTTCCCAGGATATACTCCTCACTTTCTACTCCTACCCATGTCCTCCATGTTTTCCCTTTCTTTAAAGCTTAATATTGTAAATTTCCATCTTAGATACAATGGTCACCTCATCCTCTAACCCTAAAACTCAGCTAGAGTATAGAGATATAAATTTCTCAAATGTCTTGACATGTTTTAAACATTAAAACAAGGTGTTCAAAGCCATTAACTTGGTGCCCAAATCCTATGATAGTAATGATGAAGATAAGTCTAAGTTTGAAGACTCCCTTATTGAATATCAGAAGTGTGGGTTTCACCAATTTACAAGTAATCCAAAGGTATTACCTTATGCTAACTTGTTCAATAAAATACTACTCATGTCTAAATAATTGAAGGATGGTGTCCATGCCATGGTCTAATCTATGATTTCCCAACATAAAATCACACACATTTTAAGAGGTGCCTTTAAATCCTACTATAATCTCCTAAATTACTTCATCACCTATGATTAAAATGTGGTGAATACCTGGAAAAAATCTCAACATATTTATGACATCTTGAAGGATAGGGCAGAGAACCTTGATGAAAAATGGGTCAATAAGATGGATGCAAATGTATACACTATTCAAACCTTCAAGGATGGAATCTACATTGGGATGATAATGATTAAAAAATTGTTTGGGGAGATTTATTGCCTATATTTCAACCTTATATGGATCCTCTTGCTCTATAGTATCCTCTAAGATGGAGAAGTCCCCAGCCTTAGAGGGGTGATCAATTTTAATATGATCAATAAAGTGGGAGATGCTTAAGGAGAAGGTGACTTCTACATGATGAGATATTTGGTATATGAGATCTATATAATGATCACATTTAAACCTTTTACCTTTCCATCATGGGTTATAGGAGGTGTGGTGATCCATGTAGTTTTTTATAAGCTATATGGCCATCATTATAGGAAACACATTATGGAGATATTGAGTATTTCTACTTGGTGGTATACATGTCCATCAATGAGGCACCCATGCATCATATATAAAAGGAGACTAGGGACTCTCTTTGCCCTATTGGGGATTATTATTACTATAGGGAGGATATAATTATTTAGGTGGTAGACACTCTCAATGATCCCCTCTACCTACCCTATTAGGTCCCAAACCACCTAACTAATTAGGAAATAATGTATCACCTAGTGGAGGGCATCTTCAAGCATTACCTCAACTACTAGTATAAGGCCTACCTTTCCCTCCTGATCACCATCATGCACCATGTATACCTATCCTTCCCCTTATATAGAACATGGTGGTGGGAAGAGACTCCTTAGCCTTAGGTAGAGATAAACATCAGGATTAGGACCCATAAAACATCATCTAAACTCACATAGTAAAGTACTAATCCTATATGAACACAAATTATGGACACCATCCTGATGTGAAGGATGATCTCTATCTTAACCCAACTAATGATCAAGAGGTATTTGCCTAAATCAAGGAAAGGAAGAAGAAGAAAGGAAAGTAGGCTCAGTCTAGTCCATCCAGCTATGATAGCCTTTCTTTTTTCATGTCAACTCATCCCAATGAAGATATCCAAGTGACTCCATCTATATTTAAAGAATAAATATATAGGGAGTCATAATAACTTCTCCCCCTGATCTTATATTCCTTGAGTTCCTACCCCTTAGCCCATGGATTTGCCTCCATTACTTATTTTGTTTAAGTATCTCAACCTTAGGTAGTACAACCCCTAATAAATTTAATTCAATTGATTTAACTCTAAGCATCTCAACCACAAGCTACTTAAACACTAAGGTTTGACATTATTAGTAGCCTAGAGACAAGTATGAGGATGGACTAGCAGTTTACACCCACATAGATCACTTTCCCTACTCCTTTCACTCTCCAAAAACCTCTTAAACCACTTGGCTTCCCAACTCCCCAAAAAACCATGGCACCTCCCTTTTTTTATCATTTCATCCCCTCCATAATTTACCCAAGTGCCTCTAGTCTCAACCATGCACAACATCCTCACCTCCTCATTTCCATTCAATTCATCCATCCCACAACTAAGAATCTTTGTGGTGCTTGTTAGTCATTCCACATGTCTATATACTAGTAGTTACCCATTCCCAACAAGTGCATTTTTTACTCCAATAATAAGTGAATTGGTGTGCATAGCTCAGGTTACCTAGGTCATTCTAGAAGAACCTTTGGTTACCCATCAGGTTACTTAGTTGGTCCCTATGACCTTTACCACCCCTATTCCTTCCACTATAATAGTTGAAGTCAATCTAAAAAAGAGGCCCTAAAATAATTAGAAGGCCATTCATCCTTGGCCTTATATTTAGTTCCCAATTGCTTTGAATTTTCCTTGTGCATCAAATCTTATGGTTCCATACATTATTCCCAAGACTCCCTTTCCTATCATCCTAGGTGCCTAGGTATTTGGCTTTAACCAACCAATTTCCTCCTTTTTATTGAATACCCCTCTCCTTAGATTAATTTCCCCATAGGTAAATTTGACTTAGAGCTAATGACACACATAAATTTTCATTTGGACATCCCCATTCATCTTGGATCCTTTTACCCCCATGTCTCATTATCCATTACTCTACTCTTTAATATGTCTTGTTTCATCCATTCCCCCTCAACTTCAACTTTCACATGTCACCATTATCTCTATCACCTCACCAACACCTCCCTCCACCCTAGGAATATCTATGGTGTCACATGCACTTGAGATGACTATATGGGGTGACCTTGATGTGCATTGGGACTTTAACTATTCCATAAGAAACATAAGGAGAATCCTCACCCATAATCTCATCTAAGAGGGGAACCTAGTGGTCTAGAAAACTCAACAAGATCTCTTCTCCCTCACCAAGGTGAAAACATCCATAGGAAAAGAGAAAGTGGCTAAGGACCTGATCTTCATGCCTTGAGCTACACATGATATGTCTGGGAAGATAATAGAGGACATGTAAGAGTAGGTCTAAACCCTAAATTACAAGTAAATAGATCCTTCCCTATGGATCTAATCAGGCAATCAAGGACACCCTCTTGTAGTTTTTATTAGATATGGGGGAGGTATTCAAAACTCTACCAAAAATTAAGGTGCATCCTCAAAGGACCCAGTCATATCTAGAGAGGATTACTCTGGTGGAGAGAAAGGGTAGGAAGTTGGCAATGATCCTAAATAAAAACATATCCCAAAATTAATTCTCATGCCTATTTTAGACCTAAGCCTCTACGAAAAATACATTGGGAACATGAAGGTTAATATTGAATAATGGATAAACATGGCATAGATTGGATACCCTAGAATAAGGTAGAAATAATATATTGACCTACTTCAAATAGGTCAATATCTTTGTCTTATTCCACCTAGATGGAATTCTAATAGATAGGATCAAGTTCAAAGTTCACCTAGGTGACTTCAACCAGGTCATGAGAAAAAAAAGTGTCAAAGGCCAACAAGGCTAGAGTCTAGATGGTTATAAAACTATAAACCTAATCCACTACAAGAATTAGCCAATTTTTAGAGGTTAAGGTGTTCATGAAGGCCCCACTCCAAGTTTATCATAGACTAGTGGCCCAATCAAAGGTGATATTTTGGGAGCCATTGATGAATTCGACCATTTTAGACTAGGTGTTTGACTTAATAGTAGCTATCTTGGCCACCAAAGAGGTATAATCCAAGCATTTAGAAGGTGGTTCATTGGTGGCCCCATAATGTATTAATTAGGTGAGCCCTTGGATATCTTGTGGAGAGTATTCTTTTCTTAAATATAGTTGTAATAAACTTTGGGAGGCCATCATGGCCCAAGATGGGAATCTCATTCTACTTGGAGTCAACCCTAATCCTTATCTATAAAAATGTAAACTATATCCCATTATGAAAAGATGATAATTTTGGTTCTAAAATGTAGTCAAAATTAAGTTAGGATTTCACCTTCTTTTCTTTCACCAATTAGACTGTGAATGTTTACCATGATGGGCACTCTTTGTAAAGTAACCTATTTTTTTATGAATATAATTCCCTATTTTATATAAAACTATTTGTTTATTTACTAGTGCGTCTTTCATTTCTAGTCTTGAATGAATGCTAATGTTGGATAATTAAATAACTTTTTTGTTATAAAATCAGCATTATGGTTATAATGTGTTGTGATGTTTTAACCCATTAATAAACCTTTCTCATTTTATTTTACAACTTTAGTAATTTGTGTATTTATTTATAGGTTATGTTTGAAAGACCTATGTGTTATTTACTATAGGCTCTTTGGTTGTTGATATTAAGTGGGGGGCTTTCAATTAAGCATTTCCTTGTATTTCATTATACTTTTTCCTTATGCAAAACTGAGCTAGAACCCTTGGTGAAACTTGACACACAGTGGTGTAACAGTGGTAGAGCACTTAGATTATTTAAGCATTGGCACCTTTAAGGCCTAAAAACACTCTTTCCTACCCTACCTTTCCCTCTTTTTTATGTTTATTTTAAGACCAAACAATCCCCTTATTTAATAAATATGTAATACATAACTCAATAGATAATGACAAGTAGAAGTTTTTTCAATTAATAGTTAAACTAAAGTGAAATTTCACACATATTGAACCTTTGGTGGTAACAACCACTGCTATTTGAATGTAAAAAGTTAAAATTCTTGGTCCTTGGACTGAACCAACATCAATCCTAAAATTAATGAGAGGATATTTTATCCCATGCATTGTCTCCCATTTTCCTCTCTGGAGCACTCAATCTCATGAGATCTTTTGGTGGCAAAAAGGACTTCATGACCCATAACACATACCTCATCCAAAAAAATTCCATTTTTGTAACTATATGGGTATTGACCACCATCCATAATTTCATCCTTTGGGGTATAAAAAAAGGTTAACTTTGCTGAAAAACACATTTAACACTAGCTATTCTAAGATGAATTTGGAAATCATAAAAAATGAAATTAAGCAACAAGTGGATCAACACCATAGTGAAAATAATTTTGAAGTGGATAATTATGTCTTTTTAAACATAAAACCATACAATAAAATTTACTTTAAATAAAAAATAATGATTAAAAAAATATCCCAAGTGATATGGCCCTTATCATATCCTATAAAAAAATGGTAGTGTTACATATAAGCTAGAGTTACCTCAGTCTACATGCATACATATATCATTTCATGTTTCATACTTGAATAAGGCAATTAGACAAATATTATCAACCCAAAATAAGTTACTAGAGTTGGATAAGGATGGTAGAGTCATTTTATAACTTGAGGAGATACTTTGGACATGCACTAAGAGGATACAAGGGATATTAAAGAGTATTTGATCAACTTAAAGAACCTAATAACCGAGGATGCAACATAGGAGGATGAATCATTCCTATAAAAGCATCCATAGTTATTCAACATTCAAGATAACATAATTTTGAATGGGAGGTACATGTTACACCAATAACCTATAGTGTGTATGTGAGTATATGATTGATCTTTATCTAGTATAAACTTTAACTTTATCATGCCATAATTATCTATGATCTCATATTTTTAGTAAGGCCAACCTATGGATTAGCCATAGAATAATTAAATTTATTATATGGTTGTGTAAGTTTCCCCCTTGAAAAGGTTCAATCATTTATTTCAAATATTATTTTTCTGCTGTCGATTTTTACTATGGATATATATTATTTTTCTCTTAATTATTGCGATCCATTATTTTTTTTATATTATTAATAATTATATTTGAATCCATTATTGCCAATAAAATTGATCTATCTAATCAATTTATTACACAATGTTGGATGATGTCACCATCCATAAATATGAGCATTGGTGCTTGAGGGTATTAAAAGCATCAATGCATTAAACATGTGTTTCAACATACCACAAGTATATTTAAAAAAATAATACATAAAAATTAAATGAAAATAGATGGAATCAAAAAGAGTTTGTTCTTTTTCCAATATAAAAAGTGAGAATATTCCTACTAAGTTATGTGTTTGACATTGATGTTGAATTACCAAAAAAAATTGAGAAAGTTTATTTTGAAGAACTCATATGGTTATGCAAATAATAATTATTTTTTACTAATAGCATTGATTTGTCTTAACGCCAACTAGTAAATCAATAAAAAAATTATTTTAAATTGATATTGATTCCTTAAAAGGTCATCAAGTGAATCCGTTCTATTTTAAAAACTTATTAATAAAAGTGTAAATGAACCATAAGTTTGATGTGTGCAATGATAAAATTTATATATTTTATAAATAATATAATTAATTATCTAAATTTTAGCTAATGCAATGAGTCAATTTGTATTTGTTTTATGAAAATGTTTATTATTTTTATTATATTGTACATTTAATACCTCACGAAGTTATTTGGAATTAAAAAAAAATAGTACTCTTTTATGATTGGGCACATCAATACATTTAGATCTTGTTTGGGCTTGTGCTCTTTAAGTTTTAAAATAACATTAGAAAAATGCCAAAAAAATCCATTTTCTTATCCACAAAACCCTCCTTTAAAAGAATTCACAAGTTTATATCCATTTCTAAAACCCTCCCCAATAACACTAAAAAATTATTATATGGTAATATTGTGTCTACATTTTTATTAATTAAAATAACAATAAAAATTATTGTAAAAATAATCAAGGTGCTTCAATAAGATATAGGACCAACATGGTGTGTACTATATGTATTAGTATCATATTTTGTGTTATGTACCCATACGTGCATCATTGTGTTATATAATTACTAATTCCATAGAATCAATGCATGCATATAATAATACAATGCATGACTAATTCAACCTAATATTTCTATGTAAATAGTGTGTCATTATTAGGTGTGCATTCTCATTTCACTGACATACCACATTATCAAGGCATCACTTTTTAAAATTCACTTTTATGTCATCATTAGGGTTCTAACTGGTAGACCACATTATATATTCATTATCATGTAATTATAATGATGATGACATCAATTCCATTTGATAATAACTGCATAGCTATGACAGTTTAATATGTAACATAGTTATCCAAATCATTTAAAATATGCTCACGTGAGTTAAAAAAATACCACAATAATGTATTTAGAACATTAATGCATCATCCTACTAATAAAAAATATACTTGGAATTTTAATTGAAAATATATCATAAACTATCCTATAAAAATAAATATTCATATAAATGATCTTATAAGAAAGCCTAAAATAGACATCTATTTCTTAAAAAATACCCTAACACTTCCAAAAAAATAATTATAAAAAACCTTCCTAACAAAGAGTTTTGAAAAAAAAAATTATAAAACATCCTTCCACAAAGGGTAAACTTCTAAGAAAAAATATTTTTAAAACTTTTCAAAAATAACTACCAAACAAACTTCCTATTATGCTCAAATCCACAACCCCCCACTTTTACCTTGGGTGCCCCCTTCCCCCCTTTTATCCCATGTGGTCCCTCCTCCCCCCCCCCCCCCCCCCCCCCCCCACCCCCCCCCCTCTCCTCCCCTTCCTTCACACTCTTTGCGTATTCATCACTCACCTTAGCCTACCTCAACATCTAAGTCAGCTCAAGCTCTAGTTTAGAAAATCCCCCTCTTTGATAGCTTGGACTGTGTCAATCTTCCCCCTCCCAAGGATACCCTTCTTTCTCCCCTTTTGAAGTCTTTAGAGCACAACAAATATTGGGGATATTGTTTTGAGACTCAATCTCCCCCTCAAGATTTAATCTCGAATGAAGGGTTTACCATAAACTCTAAAATTAAAAGAGGGAGGAAAAATTCTAACATTAGATTTACCCCAAAACCAGTGGGTAGGTCACCTAAAATGGTCACAAGGAATTTAGAAATGACTAAATATATTTCAAAGGGTTACTAGTAAACCCTTAAAATCTAGTGGGATAAGAAATGAAAATCCTCTCTTGGAATGTCAGGGGTTTAAATAACCCTAAGAAATAGAGGACCCTCTATAACCTCATTAAAATAGTTGACCCCTCTATTCTTATAATCCAAGAAACCAAAATTTATGAATCTATTTTAAGATCTTGTGCCATGAAAATTTGGAAAAATGCCCATGTTTTAGATTTAGAATCTAAAGGTGCCTTTAGGGGCCTGGTGTTCTTTTGGAACCTAAAGAACCTTGAAGGAGAACTTTTATGGAAGACAAAAAAATAGATTTTTTCATGTTTAGGGATATAAATAGCAATGACAGATGGATCTTATCCAATGTTTATTCCCCAAATGCTAAATCTACTAGAAATAATCTATGGGAAAACTTGTTGACCTTCTGAAGGAATTGCAATAGTTGGAATTGGATTGTTTTTGGGGAATTCAATTCCCCCTTACTCTAGGGGACAAAAATGGGGGCATACATACTTCACTAAAATGATGATATAATTTAATGATTTCATTATGAATGCAAGACTAATGGATGTGGATCTAAATGATAACCCATTCACATGGTCTAATAGAAGATTGGGTGAAAATTTGATCTAGGTCTGACTTGACAAAGTTTTAATTTCCTTAAACTAGGATATCCACTTCTCCAATAAGCTCTCTTCCCTCCCTAGAATTAGGTCTAATCATGACACCTTGTTATTTGAAGAAGATAAAATTTTGAAACCCAAATGCAATCCTTTTAGATTCAAAATCATGTGGCTCCATCATCCTAATATTATGTAATTTATAAGGGATTTGTGTAAAGAAACGTTCTTGAGCTCTAACATGTTTATTATAACTAAAAAACTAAGCTTCCTCCAAATGAAGCTGAAGATTTAGAATAAAGAAGTATTCGATGACAAATTCCTATAAAAGAGGGAACTGGAGGCATAACTATCAGCTATTGAAGATCTCTATGCCATGGATGGTAATAATGAACAAACTCATTATAGGTAAATAGAACTTCCTATGTAAATTCCATAACCTTAAAGCAAAAGAGGAAGCTTATTGGAGATAAAAGTCTAGGTGCACCTGGCTGAAGGAGGGAGACAAGAATACTAAGTTTTTTCATCATTCAACAAATGAGACAAGAAAATTAACATAATATCTCAATTTCAAATGGAAAATGGGTCTATTAGTAGATATGTGGAGGATATCTCTCATCATACAATCAATTTTTTTAAAACCTTCTCATAGAAGGTCACCCAGATCATCATCTGGTGGCTACCACACTGAATAACTTTTATAAAGTCATCTTTGATGCTAATAATGTCTCTCTTAATAATTTCCTTTATGAAGAGGAGTTAAAAACTATAATCTTCATTATGGAACGATTCAAATCCCTGGGACCCAATGAGTTCCCCCCATTTTTATTTCAATTTTTTTTGGGACATTGTTCACAATGAGGTCAAGGTGGATGCTATAGAATTATTCCAATCCAAAACCATCCTTAGAGAAATTAATAACACTTTCTTAGTGTTGACCCTAAAAAATAAGGTGAAAATAGCATACAATACTTCCAACCTATCAAGCTTTGTAATACCACATACAAAATCTACTCCTCAATCTTGGTAAACTAAATGTAACATCTCTTATATAAGGTCATTGGGGAGAAACATAGTGCTTTCATGGTTGGTAGGCAAATAATGGATGGTATCATCCTAGTTAATAAATCTATTCACTCCATATCTAAATCCTCAAGGGATAGAATTTTCCTTAAGTTGTATATTATAAAAGCTTATGATTGGGTCTCTTGGTGCTTCCGCATGCTGATTCTAGAGAGGTTGGGATTTAATAAAGACACCAGGAAGATCATCTAGAACTACATAGCCACTCCTAAATTTTATATTATCATAAATGGATTTCCAAAAGGATTCTTCCTTACCTATAAAGGACTAAGGCAAGGTGACCCCCACTCTCCATACCTCTTCATCATTTTGGAAAAAATGTTGGGTAGGAGTCTAATGAAAGCCCATACTCAGGGACTGATAAAAAGGAATTTTAGTGGCACTTAACATAGAGCCTATCACACATGAGTAATTTGTAGATAATACCATTATCCTAGGGGAAAACATTATGGAGGAATACAAACACCTAAAACTTATCCTAAATTTTTTTGAGGATGTATCAAATCAGTGCATCAATTTTCAAAAGAGTTCTCTATTTTTCATTAACACTCCTCTCTTTTAGCAAAAAAGAATATATAGAATTTTGGAATGCCATGTGGGAAAACTTCTAGCAAGTCATTTGGGAATTCTACTTTTTTAAGGAAAAATGGATTCTAAGCTTGGGAACCCTCTCATTTATTGAATACAAAGGAAACTTACATAGTGGAAGGGATACCTTCTAACATAGGTAGGGAAATACCAACTACTCAAATCCTTGATCTAAAGTATTCATATTTACCAAATGTCTATTTTTAAAATACCCTCTAAATTGGCCACTAAAATTGAACAAATCCAAAAAAAAATTATGAAGGGGCACTAAAGATAGATTTAGGTACAACCTAATCTCATGGGAAAAAAACTATCTTCCTAAAGCAAATGAAAGACTGGGCCTTATAAGCATAAAATCTATGAATAGAGCCTTGCTGGAAAAAATGAGTTGGAGACTCATGAAGGAAGATAGTGAATGGGTAAGAATAGTTAAAGCTAAATACTTAGAAGGGATAGAAGTAGATGAACTCCTATGGGAAGAAGGTCATAAGGATGGATATACATTATGGAAGGCCACTACCAACTTTAAGGACCTTATAATGATAGACATCAAATGGAAAATCAAAAATAGGGAGAAAATTGATTTTTGGGAATATGTCTGGTTGTCTTCTATGCCCTTATTCTCAAAACATACTTGGGATATATACTATAAGGACCTCAATAAAATATGGGGATAAAAATTCAAATAATATCAGGGGGTGAATTAAGGATCAAAAATCTATAAAATACTCCCCACTAAAGGGCACATAGCTAAAGAGGTTTAAGAAATACATACTCTTAATTCCTCTATCAGTCAAATCCACATTCATGCATTCTTAAAGGAAGATCAATTTATATGGGTTGTATAAGATAGTGGCTTGTACTCAGTGGCATTATGACACACCATTAATCTTAATCTAGAAAGTGAATGGAACTTTTAGAAAGACCTTTGGGTTAACCATCTAACTCCCAAAGTCAACTTCTTCTTTTGGCTAGCAACTTAGGATAAAATCTTGACATTGGATAACTTATCAAAAAGAGGATTGA
Organism: Torreya grandis; assembly: GCA_037957365.1. NCBI lineage: Eukaryota > Viridiplantae > Streptophyta > Pinopsida > Cupressales > Taxaceae > Torreya > Torreya grandis. The sequence continues at coordinate 2,016,576 of JARHVA010001301.1, read as the reverse complement.
TAGTCCTCAAAGATGCCTATTATGTATAAATATGAAGGACTCAATCTACCTCATGTTTATAAATTTCCCCTTTGGTTTGATATTATTTAATTAGATGTTGAATAGATTCAACCTGATTTGGGTAAAACTAAATAATGTGCTTGATCTCATAAAACACTATAAACCACCCTAGAATCTCCCATCCCTAGAGTTCATATGGTACTTAGCTCTTCCACACTAGTTTTTGTGTGTGTGGGAAGCCTACAATGATTACCTTTTCTAAAAAAGATTCACTAGCCTAAAGGGGCCTTTCTCCAACTCTACCAAGCTATCATTGAATATTAGAAAGATTTTCCTCCCATGGAAAAAAACCCTATACCTATTTTAGCATAAAAAATATTTAAGAACTGAGATGTGGTTCATAAACTAAGTTCCCCCTCAAAAGTGCTTATCCTTAAACATATAAAATAGAAGGCTCCATCTATAGGTTGGGCTAAATTGAATTTTTATGGTGTTTCCAAAGGAAACTTAGGACCTGCAGATAGGGGAGGAGTCACAAGAAAATTAAAAGGAGAGTTAATTTATACATATTTGAGGATTTTGAGAACTCAAAAAAACCATATTTCCAAATTAAAGGTATCTTATTGGGGTATCCAACTGGCCTCCAAACTCAAATTAGAAAGAATCATCATTGAGGGAAACTCTTTAAACTTTATAAATGCCCTGTATGTCAAAATGACCCCATCTCTTACTATAAAAGATATTGTGGATAACGTCAAGTTACATTTGAGGGGCATGACATAAGTCCAAATTATGAACACATATCATGAATATAATGGGGTGGTGGATCTACTCACTAATATAGGATTAAAACTCCACCTTTTAACTAGTTGGTATAAAGGAGGCCATGCCCCCAATAATGTCCAATTGGAAATACAAAATGAAAGTACAATAGGCTAGGTGGCTTATCAAGCTAAGACCTTCATGAATGTCTCTTCTCAAGAGATGGGTTTTAAAAATTATGAACCATCATAATGAAGAAGTGAGGTGTATTAATTGCCTAAGGATAAAGGCAGTGTGTATCCCAAGCCCATTTCAAATTATCTAGGCTAGTCTATTTTAGAACTTCATATTCATTTGTCTCAGGTCTATTGTCATAGTTAAAATGGGGGAGATGGATAGTGATTAGATCCTACCTCATGTTCTAAGGTGAATAGACACAAGAAAGTTTGGAAAAAAATATGGTGGGGGGCTCATAGAACTAATGTTGTGGATTATAGAGCATGATGTCGGCGTTGCTAGGGACTTCACCATTGGTTGGAATAAGTGTATGGTGGTGGTGTGGGGAATTAATATTACATTAATGTAGTAATTCATAGGTGAGACCATAGGCATGATGTGTGAAGGGGTGAATTCCTACAAAGACCAGACTAAAAATTAAGAACTCCAACACTTCTTCCACATGAACAATTTTTTGAAATAAGATAAGAAGGGTTTCCCCAGAGCTGATCTCCCATGGCAATGGTTAGAGTTATGCCTATAGGTGATGAGATACATAACTTTAGAGGGTAATTATACCTTAATTTTATCCACCATTCTTTATTATTAAACCATTTTAAAGGTTATAATATTAGCCTATCATTTTACATATTAAAATCATTAGAATGCATAGCCCTTACCCACCAAGTTAATGATTCAAACCCCAATCTACATCAAGGGCTTATTTTTATATTATTTAAACATGGTTAAAAATTTTAAGGGAGGGTATTCCTCTGAGGGGGTCCTCCACTGAGAGGACTCTCTAGAGGAGGACCCCACCTAAAGATCCTATCACCCATTGGTCAACACCCTCCAAGCTAGCCTATCTAAAACCCCCATTGAAGACCTTCTATTAAAGATATTTGTTCCCAAGACCAAACTTGTGTTTCAAGATGAGGGAACCTCCATAGAGACCATTATGAAGGGTAATTTATTAATGTCTGATGAATTGAAAAATAATGAGTGACTAGATAATTTCAAATTTAGGGTACAAGAAGCTGGATTAAACTTGGCTAGCCTTATCCAAGAATGGAATGCCTCAAACAAGAAAGAAGACTTGATTGTTTAGTATTTTATCCATTCCATCAAGATAAATCATACCCTTTTTAAGCAACCACTAAAGGTGATAGATAACCCCCACCTGATATCCCCAACTTGACCCCTATCAATAAAACCCCTTTAAAGGTTTAGGGACAAAAAAGGCCACGTATGATCCTCTCAGGAGATAGTGCTGAAGTATCTGGTAATATAATGAGGGCCAAAGTTTCCAAGAAAAAGTGTGGAGTACTTTAAAAAATATTTGTGGAGGATAAGGAAACACTGAAGGGCCCCCCTCCTGATCTATTTTTTTTAATTTTTATTTCACTATCTATGAAACTGTCTAGCTAGTTTTTGTTTTTTTTGTTGTTTGGCCTTGGTGGTGTGATAATTTTTTGTATAAATCTTTTATGGTTCTTTTATCCTTATAAAACTAGGTTATTTAATCGATCAAATAAAAAATTCTCAAATCCATAACATTTACAACCATGTTAATTGCAATGTTTATTTTTTATTTTATTTAAAAATTCAACATAGAATCCTGATATAATAATTAAAACATTAAAATTTTTTATATGTTAATCTTTAAATATTTTATCCACCCATAAACATAGAATTAATTTAGTTCGTGTCCATTTCTTGACCACAATCAATTATAAAATTTCATTAACAAATGTGAATACTATAAGTAATTGGAATGGAAAAACCACTATCACAATATCGTTAAGGGAATTTAAGAGTAATACAAGATGGTGAAATCAATATATATGACATTAAAAAATAATACAAAATGATCAAAAATATTTTTTTATAGATGTTAATTAATGATAATGTCATAAATATGGGATTAGGTGACATAAATACAATTTGTGCCCATGTATTGTATTAGTTTTAAGTATTTTTATACCTTTAATGTATATGAATTTTGTGGCTCCATTCATTAAATATACCATGAAGTATTAAATATCTTTTTTTCTCTTAGTGTTTTGTTTTCTTCATATATTGCATATTCTTATTTAAACAATTTGAGACTAGCTCAAAGAGTTTACTAGAATTTGTAATATTTTAAAACCCTTTCATCTAATTTTTTTATATTTTGTTCTAATATATGAAAAATTACAAACTAATTTTAAGGTATTTTTTTAATATAGAATAATTTTGAATAATTATAAATAATAAATTTGGGAGATTCTTCTTTTTATGCATGAGACACTTCTAAAAAGTGGGGAAATGCATCTCCATTACAAATGTTTTACAAAAACTTATTTTTTTAGGTTCTTGCTTCTCCTGATACATGAAATAGTTGTATTATTACAAAATACCAACTATAAAAATTATAGTTAATATGCCCCTACAATTCATATTGTATCATTTTCACATCTAAAATGATACGATTTTTAATATTATTGACATATGGTGAGACCCATGTGAAGCATAAACACTATTATGCATCATACATTATTCTTCCAAATTATGAAATTACTTATTATTAATATCAAAAGAATAATTTATTCTCTTTTATTTTTTTGATAAACTTATTCTTTTTTAATCATACACTTTTAAAATTTAAAATATCAAAATTTATCACCCCCTTATAAAAATATACTATAATAAAACACATAGTTAATATAAACTTCTACACATCTATTTAGATTCACCATTCTATACTTTGTGCATGACATCTATATGTACCCTCCATCCCATGCTCCTAATTGACCCACTTGCCAACTAAACAAGCATCTGGAAAATAAGGATATCTTAAATCAATTAACAATGCATTCCACTTACCATACATTATGTTCAAATCATATTAAAAATTGAAAAGGAAATTCAGCACAACCACCTTACATATTCTTTCATACATATTGTCATTTGTAAATAAATTGGATCTATCTTGAAAATCATTACCAAAACATTTGGTAAAGAGTGTTTTCAACTCTATTGATTATGAAAGGAAATACCAACTCTTTACATAATAGAGGATCTTAAAATAGGAATAAGGTGTTGCTGATATTTAAAAAGTTATAAAAATCTTAAGGAGCTACACAATTAAATAATAAAAGACTCTAGCAAAGAAAGGAGTTTGTCAAATTTAAAACTAATACAAATATTAAAGGAGCTACATGAGTATCCTTATTTTTTTAATATAAATTTAAAAATGGGTTGTAAATAAAATTAAAAAATAAGTATTAATGTATTCACATCTCAATCAAGACCCATTTTTTGTTAATATTTTATGCCAATTAAAGTAAAGTTGAAAATTCTTAAGAAAATTAGGGATTATTATTATCAACTAAATCTTGCATTATTGTTAAACAATTACATCAGATTAGCTAATTTGTAGCAATTATAGGAATTATAGGAGGAAATCAAAAACATTAAATACAAATGATATCGAATTAATTATGAATGGATTAATCATGATTGACACATAAACATGATTATAAATATTTTTAAATAGGTAGAGCCTATATTATGGCTTCTCTTTTACACTAAATTTGGGATGCAAATATATCATAATAATAGGTGAATATAAATTATTATTTTATCTAAAATTTAAATAAAAAAATCCATGATTTTTAGATGCTAACTTCCACCATAAATCAAGGCATTTTACAAATATTGGAAGAAGAGAGGCTTAATTGATTAAAAAAAATATGGGATAAAAGATATCAAGGTGATAAAAACTTGAAGATGAAATTAAAAACCATTAAATAACTTAACAAACATTTCTTATAGTCAAATGGGGCCTCCTAAAACTCAGAACATTTTTTTTTTAAATCTCAAAATTTGTGATATTTTTTTATGTGCCACCAATCCACACCAAAAACAAACTATAGAGAACTAATATTCAAATAAATATAGATAAAATGAATTATGGATATGCTTTCAAAATTGTGTAAACATCTATAACAAATTTTCAAAATTTTCACATACCACATAAAAATAGATAAATTCAAAATCATAGTCCAATAGTTATAATGCTTTAAGTATTGACCATGTCATGTCTCAATGCTCTTATATGTGTTCTTTAGTTAGTTTTCAAGTTGTAGCTTTAGTGTTGTCTATATTAGTCATTAATTTTAATTTATTTTCCATTTTTATTAAAAAAAAAGGATTAAAATACTATAACAAACTATAGTTTCAAGATTTATAAAAATAATTATTGATACCCTCAATACATATATGAAAATAATAAACAAACAACTTAACCACTAAAAGGCAACTAGTCTCAAAATGTGCGTGAAAAATATAATAATTTATAAACATAATAAATAAATATAATTTGCATGAAAATAAATCATCAAGCCAATATGATAAACATATTATTTTAAAATGTTTATCTTTTACTAATTTAAACATCTATAAAATATATAAATTCAAAAAGCTTCTCTATTATAATTTTTTTACTTATATGCTAAAAATGTTTCTTACATAATTTTAAATTGAGTTTCCAATATTAGAGCCTTAGAATGTCATTATAAAATTAAATTTCATTCTCAATTTCATTTTATAATCCTTATGAAATTTATTTGTAGATATACAAATCTATTATCATTTTCATAGGCATTCATATGGGTCTCAAAAAAAATTATAATTTTAAATAAGTAATAATATTGACTAACCAAAAAAATAATTGATAATTTTTTTCCCAAATAAAATCTTTTAATGGAAGGATTAATTTTATTTTTTATTATAAATTTTGACTCTGATTTTTTTGTCTTTCACAATATGGGAAGAAAGAATAAATGTAACTCAATGATACATCTTGAGGTCAAATATGTGGGTAATTTAGAACCCTAATTTTAAAGTGAGGATTTTGAATGGATTCTAATTGGTGAACAAAATGGTGATGTTGATCTATGTGTATAAATCCATCTTTCTAGTGTCTAAGCTTTTGTAAAGAGTGAAGGTTTTCTTGATAAAATAGAGATAAATTTTTTTACACAAGTTGCTTAGGTATAATGAATCTCATGATTATATGGATCATTTCAAAAAATATACTTATAGTTTTTAAAATTATTAATATTAATTCATTGAGTGTCTAAATACAATTTTTATATATTTGATGTGAAAATCATGATTATAATTTTAAATTTTGGATTTAATAACATGTGATTACTTTAATCTCATCTTTGTTTATACAAATATTGGTGTAATTTTTTTTACCCAATACAATAGGCACAACCTTACAACAAAAGATAGAATAAGGAGTTAAAAGAAAGAGGATTGTTAGGCCCACTTTCATGTCTAGGTGTTGTATGATATAACTCAAGTTCTAAACATTACTTAAAATGATTTAATTTATTACAACTCAAATGTTTATTTTTTTAAGGTATGAATCATGCCCCTAATGAGACATGAATTTCATTTTCACCATATTTGTCTCCTGGGCACAATGAGTACATCAAGTCATTATTGTTGACAAATGTCCCAATTGGCAAAGAGTATGAAAGGCATTATATAGATAATGGTTTGGATGACTTGGAGAATAATAGGGATGTATGTTTGTTGAGGGGGGAAATTTTGAATACATGTAAGAGTGTACAATCCATTCACTCTATAAAATGAGGATGATATCATATTTTATTTTTTGGCATATACACAAGAGGGATATTTTTTACTTATAAAAAATTCCCAATGGAATGGATGTTCCATTTATCACGGGGATGAAAACACCTTGGACATGTAAGATGATTGTCAAACACTCATAAAATTCCATAATTGTAATGAGATCAATGTTCTCCATGAAAAATATGGTGTAAGTGAAGCACTTAATGGTTTTTTACATATTTTTCCTTTGTTACTTGTTATTCATGTATTCTTTAATTTAATGTTTATTTAACATCATTATCCTTCATTTGTTTTTCAATACCAATTATATTATTTTATTATTTATAACAATAAATATGTTAGTTTTCCCATTGTATGTGTTTATCATCATGGAATAAGGTTGAATACACATACAAGGGCTTGAATGAAGTTCATAAATAAAGGAGACAATTCCAAAATAATTGGAAAGTGAATGCTTTCATGGTAAGTGATGCATCATTTGAGATTCAAAGCATAAATTAAGATAACTTTTTTAAATTTAATTTTTCATGCAAACATGTTGTAATTTTCACTCATAATGGGGTATTTTCTTCATTTTTAATTCTCATAAGAAAGCGTTTGGATGAAGTGTACTTATTTAAAATTGGCATGTCCATAATATATGGTTAAATAATGTCTATAATTTTGTTAATATAATTAAAATTATTTTTAAATATATAATTTATATCTTTGGGATATTATTAAAGTATGACTATTATGAAAGTACATGAAGAGGGAGGTTAGGATGAAAATATTAGATTATAGGTGTCATCACATGTACAATGAGTAAGAGTGAATTTATTACCACCTTCTTAATTGATGAATTTATGAAATATTTTAGGGAATGAAAGGATTTTATGGATTAGTTTTTGAAGGCTTGGTGTGAGGATAATGGATGCATTTATGAATACAATTTTTGGTGTGATATATCATTTTATTTTCAATATTATAACATTATTATGTTACTTCATTTCTTAAATTTTATTTTGGTTTTCTATTTTTCAAAATGTGTAACCATGTAATGTAAAAACCTTAAAATTTTTATGCATGAAACTAAAATAATAATTCATACATCAATTCATAAAATTTATTCCTCGAGACTCAATACCTATGTGACTACTACAAGAAATGCACAAAGAGAATTGATTATCTTTTGCATACCTTGATATTCAGTGTGGAACCATTCTACAAGAATAAAATTAAGTTATAAATTTTAGGATTCTTGAAAAATTACAAGGACAATAATTTTATGACTTATTTGGATATGTCTATAGTAATTATATATGATTATTTTTATTCATATGAAATTATCATAGGGTCGTATAGGGTACAAATCCAAAGTATAAGAGATAAATGTAACTTGTGAAAAGATTTGGGTCAAAAATTCACGTATGTGATACCATGAGGAGAGATAATTATAATCACATTTTAAATCTATTGAAAGTGACTTAGATAAATTATTTTAATTCATCTTGGGAGTCACATAATATAAAAGCTAAAATAATTTTATATTTACATTTTTTTATTTTTTGTTATTTTAAGCATGCTTTCAATATTTAATTATGGTGGATAATGTATGAAATTTATTTTTTTTAAATTTATATGCACTTCTAATTAAAGTTTAGGATGTCCCCATGATCATTGTAAGTGAAAACACACCTAAAAATGGTGGTTAGGATAACAAGGAAATTTATGAAGTATGTTGAATCCATGAAAGTTCTTAAGGATTTTACCTACTTCTTGAAATACTTGCTTAGAATAATGCTAATATCTAAGTATCAGATACATGATTATTAATATTATGTTGAGAATTATATAAGGGATATCTAAAAAAAATGATTGTCCAACATTGGTTGTGGTTTAGCATAAACAAGTATTGATCTTTTGGTTCATGGTGGATGTGGGTGATTATTGAAGATTTGAATAATCCATGGGAATATTATGATATATTTACCTTAATTAACCATAATCATGGTAATATTAAATAAAATTAACAACCTTCATAATCTGAGAAAGAAATCATTTTTGAGTATGATTGTATTAGGAAGAATTTGGATGATTGTGATTATTGAATAATGCACTATGTTTTTTGTTACCATTATGTGTGTGTTTTTTGCATTTATTAACTTTTTACCCTTTAGTTTCAATTTAATACTTATAAAGACATCCACAATAAATTCCATTGAATTGGTTTTATTTCATAAATTGTATGGTATTTGAAGGTATACAAGACTAATTTTTATTTTTATTTTCTATCATGTCGATTTAAGTGTAGTGAAGATATTTTGTAATATGTTCAATGTGTAATTTAAAATTTTATTCATGGCATGATTTTTATTTCATATGTTATATACCATAATAAGGATTTAAAATACAAATTTATATAAGGAAGGTACTTTGCTCATGTATTGGATGTAATTATGTAAATTTAATCTTGTTTAAATTATGTACATTCAAGCTTATAAGGGTTATTTCACTACTAAAATACCCACTATATAAATTATATTTCTATTAGTCCTTTAATAACTTATATTCTTTGATTTGAATAGCTACAACCTGAATATCCATAATATAATTTATTTGTATGGCAAATGTACTCTTCATTTTTAGTGTTTTACATATAAAGTAGGTTAGTGAAGTTCTTTCCCGAAGCCTTTATGGGTTTTATATTTTTTCTCTTTATAACCCAACTTTTTAGTTTTTAATGTTGTCATAACGCACTCTTATTTTTTCTAATTTGGGTTTTAAAATATATTATGTTTATCTAAGATTGAAATCATAATTATTTATCTATGATAATTGTTTTTGTTTAATATGTAATTTCAATAGGTTTATATTTGGTACTATTAACAATATGTAATTCACTTTATTATAATGAGTGTTTTCTTGTTTGTGTGTTCCATTTTTTGGAATTATGTGGGAAATTTACATAGAATTTATCATTTGAAACTGTGGGTAAATTTCAAATAATATATTATTAAATTTAAATAATAAATCATCATTTTATAAACCTCTATCTTATATTTTTATGTTATAACATTGATCATGTATCAACATTTGCATTGTATTTTTAGTTGCCTCTAGTTGATGTTTGGTATAATGTGAAAAAGTGATAGCTTGAAGGACCTAGATTGGGTATATTCTAGTGAATAAATGATAGCTTAAATGATAATTCTTGTTTAATGGTATGTTTATATTTAAAGAATAATAAGTTCAATAAAATGTAAAGTTTATGGATTCATTGAACAAAGATGTAGAAAATTCATAGCTTAGAAAATATATTTTAAAATTGAGTATCTATATATGGATATGAAATTTTGAAGAGGAATGTGGTCATGCTTTGGAATGCCTTATTTTTGGGTCATTGTTCTTATGTTATGAATCAATTTCCTTTGCCTCTGTCACAATAGTGTTTAATGTGACTTAACAATTTTAATATTCTAAATGCATCCCAATATTTAAATTATTTAAAAAAAACCCACATATATGATATGGGCATTAAAATCCTTTAAACGGTTTATTATTTCCAATGCTATGGTAAATTTTATGTTGTGAGGAATTTTTTGAGTTTTTCAATCAAATTGTTGTTTTCATTTGATGCATGTTTTTAAATGTTATTTTATTGTCTAGACTGATTCATTATTTCATAATATTTTCATAGAGAATTAAGATTTATTTTATTATATATTCATTTTCCTAGGGATTGGTGAGCTTATTCACTACTTCTTTACCATATAGATCCAAAAAAAATTAATGGCTTATTCAAAATAATGTGTTAATTGATTTTAATATGGGAGTAACAATAAATTATATTCCTTCAAAAAAATCTTATTTTTATATTTTTATAATTATGGTTTCATATTTGAAACCAATTGTTTTGAAAACACTTTTTTTAAAATCATAGGTTCATCAACCAACACTGATAAATGATCAGAAGGGAATTGTGAATAAATAAGCTAGAGAAAGGGTTTTTAACACAATTTAATAAAAAGAGAGTGGGAAAGACTTTTTATGAAAATTTAAAACCCAAACAAAATTTGGTCTTATTGAATGAAATATTTATTATATAATAATAAAATGTTTCTTTATGATAAAGTGTTACGAGATATTAAATTAAATGAATTTAAATCAAATGTGCAATTTCTAAATACAATAATATTTGACATCATCCTACAAAGTTTCACCTAAGTGAGAATTATTAATAAAGGTATGAAAATTCCCATAAAAATAGTTTGATTTCTGGTAGATGGTGGGGCCCTACCACAAACTTGATTTCTAAATCTAGAATTTTACAAAATGAAGGTTGAATTGTTTAACTATATGTGTCATTGTGATTTTTTGAATTTCCATAAACTATTATTGTTTTTAAATACTTGGATATTTTTTTATAAAATGTACAATTAGTATTTTTAAGTACATATTCATTATCTATTGACATCATCTTAAAAAATGAGCCAAAATTGAAGCTTTAGAGTAGGTCTACAAGAATTATCTTTGGATTATTTATATGCAAAGTCATTATTTATATTTAAAAAGTATCTATTGATTATATATCTATACATAATACAAAATCAAACACCAATCCTTAAAATAAGACAAACATGTTTGTGTTCATGCCTCTTTTTATTCTTTTTTTATAATAAAAGTGAAGTTGATGAATTATTCAATTTATAATACAGTGATAAAAATATATTATTATTTCTTGTCACTATTACATTTATTATTAGTGTATTCACTCATTTTTATCACAAAAACATGTAAACACATAAAACATTATGATATCCATTATTTTATCTCAAATTTTCCAATGAATATTTTAAGCAACATTGGTTCGAAGTTTCAAGGCCAACACATGACATTGATAACTAATTTGCATGCAATAAAGGATGCTTCCTCTCTTAAATTTTTTTAATATGAATGAAATAAAG